>ML420549.1:356-45623 GCA_005239525.1 Nicotiana knightiana | reverse complement strand
CAACTTGGAAACACTTAAAACCCGTCAAAACTCGATTTCTGGCCGACTGGGGACCCTGGCGTTGGTTAAGGCCAGGCAGCCCCTGGCGTTTGGGCTCTAACGCCTGGCTAACGCCAGGCAGCCCCTCGCGTTTGGGCTCTAACGCCTGGCTAAGGCCAGGCTGGGTCAGGCTGTTTGGCTCTGTCGCCCGGCTATCGCCCGGGTGTCCCCTTTCGCGTATTTTTCGACGTATTTGCATCTGTTTAGCCCCGTTTCCATTTCCAATTCACCTACACATAAAATAAACCCCATTAGGCACATACGACGTGTATTTTATCATTAAAGCTCATAAAATGCAAGGTATATAATGCTAAAAATCATGAATTCTAGCCACGCATCAGAAGGCCGACTACCGCTGGGAAGATGCGGTGCAAGTGTAAGTTCCCTCTCGTGATGAGGACATAACGACCCATAAAGCCGACTTCCTTAGTGTATACACCTATCCATTTACCCTAGGCCCGATAGAGCCGTCCACACCATCGATAGACCCTGTTGTTCTTGACTTCTGCAAGGGATATCAAGTGACGCTCGGTCAAATTCATCCATAATTTTAGAGTATCGTCTACATGATTAGATATTTTGCAAACATGGTCGAGGGGATGCCTTTCACCCTCGACTACCTGATCAGAATGTACAGTCCCCGACTTTACCGGGGTGGTCTAATTAAGTTTCAACGTCGGGCTACAAAGGTTTTCTTTGCTTGTACCGATGAAGACAAGGACAGAGGGTGGATGAGCCGCTTTGTTCGAGTTAGGACCTCAGATTTGATTCCATTATAAAGGATGTCATTCCCTGAGGAATGGAATATGAATCGTAAGTTAACCCCTCAATTAATCCCTTTTCATTTCCTTTCGGACCAACTTCCCTTTGAACTAACCCTTTTTGATGATGTAGTTGTCGTGTGGTATCCCGATGCGGTTATGGATCTCTCGATATGGGTTCGCCAGCTCGATTTGACCTGCCTGTATGCTGAGCGCGTATGGCACAACCTGGGCAAGGGCCGATGGGAAGCTAAAAATCATGGTGGGGCCTTTCCTTTTGCAATACCTGAGTTCTTCAAAAGAGATACCCTCTGAATATATTCTAATTCTTTATGTTCTGTGCTTCTGCAGGCCTAGGGGAGGCCTCTTTGATGAGAGAAGCACCTCCTGGGGAAGCAGATATCCCAAAACCAGATGAGGAGAAGAAGAGAAAGAGGGAATCTCTGACTGGGTCCTTGAAGCCAAATAGGGCTAGAGTGAAAAAGTCTAAGGCTGAGTCCGCAGCCTTAAATGAGAAAGGAGATTTCCCGATAACGCCCGAGGGGAGTGGAAGTGTAACTACTTGACTTTTGCTAAGATGATGAGCGTCGAGCCAAGGGCTTCTAAACTAGAAGTCGATGATGCTATCCCACCTCGGACCGAAGAGGTTTTCGAGGGTAGGTCGGGTGATGTCCCCGAGCCGATTGACAGTCAAAATACTACCCGGGCTAGAGAGCACTCGGTAGATGAGTAACAGGAGCCTAGTTAGGAGCCGAAGGCCCCGATCGATCTATCCAGGATTGTTGATGTAGGTAATTCTCCAGCGGTTCCAACATTTTCCCCGAGGGAGATACCGAGTGCCCATAATATAGAATCTTCCGACGCGGGGATGCTTCTCGGTGAGAAGGACGTAATTGGGGGTTCTTTGCTATGGCCGAGAAGAATTTCGAATTTAACGTCTCGCTTATTTTTTAGGAGGCCGAAAGGCTCTGTAGACGGGTAATCTTTTCGTTGATTGCTTCGAGCTTTGACTATTATTTCTTTGACCCTCTCCCTTTGTAGGCAAAAGTGCTTTATAATTGGACCACTGCCAAGTTACAGGCTGAGCTGACCCATTACGAGGGGGGAGTGTAACAGGTCTTTATTAGAGGCAGACGAGCTCAGGTATCTTTTTTCCAAAAGGGAGGAAGAACTGCTTATACTTCGAGCTCGTTTAGAAACGGTATCTCGGGAATGGATCGACCTTGATGAACAGGTAGCATAGTCTTCATATGTTTTTTTTTGTTCTTACCTGATTTCAGTGCTTAACACCTTCCGGTTGATATTTGTAGCTTAAGGAGAAAGATGCCCTGATGCGGGAAGGATTCGGAGCCAGGGACGCTGAGATCCTTGGATTTAAGCAGTGTGTGAACAAAATAACCTATGCGAGAGACATCTTCCAGGGGAAGTTATCCTCGATTGAGCATCTCCTTCGGGATGCGAGGGCTGAGAGTAGTAGGTATAAGGATCTCTATGCTGAATCGATCACCACACTATCTTCAGTTAAGGCTAAAACAGACGCGCTCATAACTTGTGTGAAGAGGATGCTGCTGCTGCAAATGTCCATGCCAGGAAAACAACTGAGGAGGCCAAGCTTAAACTTTCCCGAGCCCTAGAGCATGCTCGATTAATGTCTCGGAGGCAGGCTCTCGAGGACATACATGCAGGGGTCTTTGATTTGTCTGTTGAGATCAAGAGGGTGAAGATCCTAGAAGAGCAATCAGTGGCTCTGCTTGCTTACGAGGATGATTCAAGCAGTGGCTCAGGAGATGATGAAGATAAAGGCGGAGTCCCCGAGGGGGAAGAGGCCATTGAAGACCTGGGGACCGAGGGCCGAGCCGCTGAAGGCATAACCTATAAGGGAGCCATTGAAGGCACACCCCGGTGATATATTAGGTTCTCATTTGTTCTTTTTCCCTATGCAAGGGCTCTGACTGTGAGATTTTTTGTGGACCTTCATCATATATAAAGGACTTTTCGCTATTCCTTGTTTTTTCTTGGTTTCTTATAATAGACTTCGGTGTCTGTTGATGATTTTTCTGATGAATTAGACTTCGGGATGAAACCCTTGGGGTAATAAATTGGCCCTGAGGATTTTTTAGGCTGGCCCGTGGGCTCTAATGCAATGGGTCGGTATGACCTTTGATGTAGCTGGCGGCTTGGGCTCTTACACATTTGGTCGGTACGACCTTTAATGTAGTTGGTGACTTGGCTCTTACGCATTTGCCCTGAGGCACTTTAGTTAGCCGTTTAGGGCTCAGTCTTCGAGTTAAGTTTCAACTCGAGCTCATCGACCCTTAGGTTTTTAAATCGGCCATGAGGCTCTTTTGGATGACGCTTAGGCTCTTACGCATTGGATCTGTACGACCTTTAATGTAGCTGGTGACTTGGGCTCTTACGCATTAGGTTGATACGACCTTTAATGTAGCTGGCGACTTGGGCTCTTACGTGTTAGGTTGATACGACCTTTAACCGGTTCATTTCGAAGTAATTAGAGGCTTGTGATTTCATGGCGATAGTCGGACGTCTCCGAGTCACGTTATTTTGGCCGGAGCCTTATGACACTGGTCATTGTATTTGGCCGCAGCCTTTTAGTCCTCGAGTGAAATAGCCTCATCGTCTATATCAGGGGTATGCCTTTTTAGGGGTCTTACAAGTTTGAATATATAGCCTTGACTTTGATATCAGGATTATGCCTTTTAAAGGTCTTACAAATTTGTTCATGCCTTGCTTGAGGTATTACAGATTTGATATTGCCTCGTGGAGGTCTTACAATTCATGCCTTGCTTGAGGTCTCACAGTTTTGATGTTGCCTCATGGAGGGCTTACATTGGTGCCTCATGGAAGGATTATGAGCTCAAAGTTGCCAGCCCTGAGGTCTTATGGCTTCGAGTTTTTGATGACTCAATGGGGTGACTGTCGGGGACAGTCCCCGAGTCATTGAAAGTTTTTGGCTTTGGAGCCGTAATTTGTGAAAATAGCAAATTATTGGTGTTGCCTCATTGAGGTCTTAGATTGTTGATATTGCCTCAAGTAGGGCTTATGGTGTTGATATTGACTCGTGGAGGGCTTATGCTGTTGATGTTGCCTCATGGAGGGCTTACATTAATGATGTTCCCTCGTGGAAGGCTTACATTGATGCCTCATGGAGGGCTTATGAGCTCAAAATTGCCGGCCCTAAGGTCTTATGGCTTCGAGTTTTTGATGACTCGATGGGGTGACTGTCAAGGAAAGTCCCCGAGTCAGGGTTATGCCTTTTTTAAGGTCTTACAAATTTGACATTGCCTCATTGAGGGCTTATAAGTTTGAGCATGCCTCATCTAGGTCTTACATATGTGATATTGCTCGTGGAGGGCTTATGGTGTTGATATTGCCTTGTGGAGGGCTTATGTTGTTGATGTTGCCTCATGGAGGGCTTACATTGCTGATGTTGCCTCGTGAAGGGCTTACATTGGTGCCTCATGGAGCGCTTATAAGCTCGAACTTGCCGGCCTTGAGGTCTTATGTCTTCGAGTGTTTGATGACTCGATGGGGTGACTGTCGAAGACAGTCCTGAGTCGGGGTTATGCCTTTTTTAAGGTCTTACAAATTTGACGTTGCCTTTTTGAGGGCTTACATGTTTGATCATGCCTCGTCGAGGTCTTACAAATGCGATATTACCTCGTGGAGGGCTTATGGTGTTGATATTGCCTCGTGGAGGGCTTATGCTATTGATGTTGCCTCATGGAGGGCTTACATTACTGATGTTTCCTCGTGGAGGGCTTACATTGGTGCCTCATAGAGGGCTTATGAGCTCAAAGTTTCCGGCCCTGAGGTCTTATAGCTTCGTGTTTTTTGTTGACTCGATGGGGTGACAGCCGATGATAGTTCCCGAGACATCGAAAGCTTTTGGCTTTTGGAGTTGTTCTTTGTGAAAATAGCTAACTTATTAGACGCGCAAAGTGTTTTGATGATTAAATATTCTCCTCCGATTACTTGTTACGAGTATACATTTTTTCACCATCGAGGGTTCGATCATTCTATGTGGACATGGTTCATTCGACCGTTTGGTCCTATACATTGTTATCCTGTCAAGACTCTCTTTGGCATATTTTAGTTCCTTCGAGGAGGTGATCTCCCGAGGGGATGCCCCTCAGTATTTGAGGTTGGTCGAAGAGAAGCCTTGAATACTTGGTGAGTTCTCCTTAGGTAGCATATGGATGTTTCCTCGTTAAAAAACCTTTGTTGGTAAAATCCATTTGGGATAAAATACAACATGAGGGAAAAAGAGCGCAACAGATGCTTTAAAACCTAAGGTCTTTGAGCTGGAGGGTGTCGCGGTGTCTTCCATCGGTCACCTGTAAAAATTATCGTGAAGCACAAAATGAAAAGGGATAAAGTTATACCTTATCAACAATAGCGCCTGAGCATTGATACGTTCCAATTGTTTGGAAGTTGCTTGCCTTCCATGGTCCCGAGTTTGTAGGACCCTTTGCCTATTACTCCGACGACACAGTACGACCCTTCCCAATTCGGGCCTAGCTTTCCTTCGTTAGGGTTTCGAGTGCTCAAGGTGATGTTTCTTAGGACTAAGTCCCCAAGTCAGAAATGTCGGAGGTTTGTTCTTCTATTATAGTACCTTTCGATCCTTTGTTTTTGGGCGTCCATTCGGACCAGTGCATCTTCTCGTTTTTCATCTAATAGTTCGAGGGCTGTAGTCATAGCCTCATTTTTTGAGTCTTCGGTGGTATGCCGGAATTTGGCACTTGGATCTCGGACCTCGACCGGTATCAAAGCCTCGGACCCATATACCAAAGAGAACGACGTCTCTCCTATGCTTGATTTAGAGGTTGTCTTGATATGCCCATAGAACCTCGGGCATCATTTCTCTCCATTTTACTTTTGCATTTTCTAACTTCTTTTCAAGTTTTGAATGATGGTCTTGTTTGTGGACTCGGCCTGACCATTTGCATATGGGTGGTAGGGTGTTGACAAGATCCTTTTGATTTTGTGATCTTCGAAAAGCTGTGTTACTTTGCCTCCAATGAACTGCTTCCCATTATCACACGTTATCTCAGAGGGGATCCCGAATCGGCACATGATGTGATCCCATATGAAGTTGATAACTTCTTTTTCTCTTATCTTCTCGTAGGCATGTGCTTCCACCCATTTTGAGAAGTATTCAGTCATAAATAGAATAAATCTAGCTTTACCTGGCGTCGTTGTTAGGGGGTCGACGATATCCATCCCCTATTTCATGAACGGCCATGGGGACAAGACTGAATGTTGTTGTTCACCGGGTTGGTGGATAATTGGTGCAAATATTTGACACTTGTCGCATTTTTGGACGAATTCTTTGGTGTCCCTTTCCATGTTGTCCCAATAGTAACCTGCTCTGATCACCTTTCGAAATAAGGAGTCGGCACCGGAGTGATTTCTGCAGGTGCCCTTATGGATTTCTCGGAGCGCATAATCGGTGTCTCCCAGCCCCAAGAATACTACTAGGGGCCTATCAAAGGTTCTCCTGTATAGAGTTCCATTCTTGTCGAGTGAAAACCGAGCTGCTCTAGCCCCAAGGGCCCTTGATCCTTTTGGGTTCGCGGGTAGTTTCCCGCTTCCCAAATAATCGATGTACTTATTTCTCAAATCCCATGTCAGGTTGGTGGAGTTGATTTCGGTATGGCCTTCTTTAATCACTGATTTGGATAGCTTAACAACAGTCCCAGGGAGTATGTCATCTTCCTCGGTAGATGATCGTAGGTTTGCGGGTGCATCAGCCTCGCTATTTTGCTCTTGAGGTATGTGGACCAGAGTCCATTCAATGAAGCGTAGCAAAGTGACATGAAGTTTATCTAGGTATCGCTGCATCCTGTGCTCTCACACCTCGAAGCTCCTATTTCCCTGATTTACTAACAGAAGGGAATCACATTTTGCTTCGATGACTTCCGCCCCTATGCCTTTGGCCAATTCGAGACATCAATCATAGCCTCATACTCGAATTCGTTGTTAGTCAGTTTTATATATTTTATAGATTGTCTAATCATGCCACCCATAGGTGGCTTCGGAACTATGCTGAGCCCGGATACTTTCGCGTTCGAGGCACCATCGATGAATAAGGTCCATACCCTCGATGATGTGCCCGTTTTTAGTAAAAGTTCCTTTTCTACCTTGGGCACAAGGGCGGGCGTAAAGTCGGCCATGAAGTCTACCAAAATTTGGGACTTGATAGTCGTTCGAGGTTGATATTCGATATAATATCCCCCTAGTTCGATGGCCCATTTGGCCAGTCGGCCTAATAATTCGGGTTTATGAAATATATTACGAAGGGGGTATGTCGTTAAAACACATATATGGTGACATTGAAAATAAGGCTTCAATTTTCGAGATGCACTTATTAATGCAAGAGCTAATTTTTCTAAGTATGGATACCCGGTTTAAGAATCTCCCAAGGTTTGACTCACATAGTAGACAGGTAATTTTGTACCTTGCTCATCTCGAACCAATACGCCACTTACCGCTACTTCAAAAACTGCTAAGTACGGATATAGCATTTCGTCTTCCTTTGGGGTGTGGAGCAAAGGCGGGCTTGAGAGATACAGCTTTAACTCCTCCAAGGCGCGTTGGCACTCTGGAGTCCACTCAAAGTTGTTTTTCTTCTTGAGTAGGGAGAAAAAGTGACGGCTCCAACCAGACGACATAGAGATGAATCGGCCTAACGCCGCAATCTGCCTGTCAGCCACTGCACGGACTTCACATTGTATACCACTGTGATTTCCTCGATGTCCTTAATTTTGTCGGAGTTGATTTCAATCCCTTTGTTTGATACCATGAAGCCTAAAAATTTTCCCGAACCCACTCCGAAGGCGCATTTCTCGGGGTTGAGCTTCATGTTGTAGCTTCGAAGGATGTCGAAAGTTTCCTGCAAATGAGTCAAATGGTCCTCTGCGCGTAGGGACTTAACCAGCATGTCATCAATGTAAACTTCCATGGATTTTCCTATTCAATGTTGGAACATCTTATTAAGCGCTGGTACGTAGCCCCTGCATTTTTTTAGCCCAAATGGCATTACATTATTGCAGTATGTGCCATACTTCGTGACGAACAAAGTTTTTTCCCTATCCTCGGGGTTCATTTGAATTTGATTATACCTGGAGTAGGCATCGAGAAAGGTGAGGATCTCGTGGCCAGCCGTGGCATCAATCAAGCGATCAATGTTGGCAACGAGAATGAATATTTAGGGCATGCTTTATATAAGTCCTTATAATCTATGCACATTCTTAACTTGTTCCCCTTTTTGGGAACTACTACTACATTGGCCAACCATTCGGGATATTTTACTTCCCTGATGGACCCTATTTTGAGGAGTTTTATTACCTCGTATTTGACGAACGCATGCTTTACATCGGACTGAGGCCTCATTTTTTGCTTCACTGGTTTGAACCGGGGGTCGACGCTTAGCCGATGGGTGGTTATTTCTGGAGGGATCCCTATCAATGTTAAGTGGGAAAAATTAAAGCAATCAACGTTGTTAACAAGAAATTGAATGAGTTTCTTCCTAAGTTCGGGGGTTAATCCTGTTCCCAGGTATTCTTTTTGATCTGGAAGACGTTCCATCAAAACATCTTGCTCTACGTCCTCGACCATTGATTTTGTTGCATCCGATTCTTCGAGGGAAACGAAGGTTAGAGGAGTGAGTAAGTCCTCTTCATCATCCTTGGGGACCCATTTATCTTCTGACCCCTCCGAGGTGGACTATATGGGCGCAGGTGCCATGCCATGTACTGCGAACATTTCCTTTGCCGCGTGTTGCTCACCGTACACCATTTTTACGCCGTCTTTAGTTGGGAACTTCAACATCTAGTGGAGAGTCGATGGTACCGCCCATGTTGTGTATCCATGGCCTTCCAAGTAGGGCGTTGTATCTCGTGTTACCCTCGATGACATGAAACCTGGCATCCCGAACTGTACCGGACACATTGACTGGGAGGATGATTTCCCCCTTCGTCGTTTCGCTCGTCATGTTAAACCCACTGAGGGCTCTAGAATCAGTTACGACTTTGTCAAGCAACTCGAGCTGCTCCACTACCCCAAATCTGACTATATTGGCCGAGCTACCTGTATCCACGAGCACACGCTTAATTTAATGCTATTTAAGAGAAAAGTAATTACCAGTGCATGATTATGTGGTTGGGACAAGGCTTCGATATCTTCTTCTCTGAACACAATAGTTCCTTTAAGCATACAACTTTGAGTTTGTTCTTTCGTGGTAATGGGCACTTTGGCCCGTTTGTGCACGGGTTCTTGCGGGACATCAATTTCTCCAATAATAACGTGAATGGCATGATGGGGTTCTTCTGGACCATTCTTCCAGTTTGATTCTCTTTCTCGGAAATGGTTCTTGGCTCGATCGTTGAGAAATTCTCGAATATGCCCTTTGTCAATCAATCGGGCCGTCTCTTTTCGAGCGGGAGTTCTCCGTGTTTCGTGTCGGTCTTCTCCGTGTACACTTCCATCTGTATGGGAGCTTATAATGATATGCAGAGTGTTTCGTGAGCCTTCATCGACGGGGATTTGC
This sequence comes from Nicotiana knightiana, assembly GCA_005239525.1. Lineage (NCBI taxonomy): Eukaryota > Viridiplantae > Streptophyta > Magnoliopsida > Solanales > Solanaceae > Nicotiana > Nicotiana knightiana. The sequence goes on along the minus strand of ML420549.1, from coordinate 36,251 downwards.
ACTGGTGCCCCCTCAGAGTTTTGCGGTGGTACACCAAAACTTGAAGTAGTTGCATCGTTCTCTCCATGATCCTCAGGACCGTTGTTTTCATGTGCATTCACTGAGTTAGACATTTTTTGACCTGAAATTGAAGGTTCTTGGATAAGAAAAAGTGTAAAGAATAACTCGTTTTTTTGGAAAACCATCACTAAAACGATCACTATTATTATTAGCCCCACGGTAGGCGCCAAACTGTTTTCGTGAAAATGGTAATTATAATTATACTTGATTTTGTGGTTATAAAAATATGTGATATATTTTAATACAAGTTTTTTATGCAAAAGTTGCTAAGTGAGAGGTAAGAAAATGAGATAAGAGCAAAGGATAATGAGATTGTTCAAACCGAGCAGGTGGGCGACGGGGTCTCGAGCTTGGTCAAAATTAACCTCGAAACTGAGCTCGAGAGCTTGAAAGAGGGCGGTCAAAGGGGATACAACAATATTGAAGGCCTCGAAAATGGACTCTTTATGATCAATAACAAATAATAAATGAAGAACAATTAATGAACAGAATAACTGAAAGACAATAAATCAATGGAACAATTGTAGAGAATGTTTAAGGTAAGGAGCATAGAATGTTCTTGTTCTTGTATTGAATATCATGTGTGTTAAGAAATGACAAGGGTACCCTTTATATAGGAGGGGGAATCCCAACATAGTACATGTGCAATTATTACAAAAAAAAATAGTTGGTACAACTATTTAATGTCACGGTACAAACTTGTACTATTCTTGCAGACTTTGTCAGTTTTAACCACGTGTCTTTTGGAGCTTTCTGCTTTTCCACGATGGTCTTCTATCTTTTACCCTTCTTCGAGGTATTTAGATTCCTCGGGATACGTCCTCTAGGAATGCACCTCGGGGTTGAACTTCAGATTCTGCTCCGATACAATAGAGGTCGAGGCTCGGAACATTGTTGAAACCTCAAAATAGGCCTTCCCCGATTTTACCATATACACTAGTAATTGGAGATTCCGATCTTTTGGTACATCAGGTTTTATGAGAATGGGCTACCAAGAACACCAAGATATTACCATATATGTACTATGTACAAGAGCTGATCAAGAGGTTCACAAAGATAGAGTTCAAACACGTTCCAAGAATCCAGAATGAGTTCGCAGATGCATTGGCCACTTTATCATCCATGATACAACACCAAGACAAGAATTTCATCGATCCTATTCCCAGTAGGGATTCATAATCAGCCGGCTTATTGTTTCTTAGAATGAAGAAGAAACTGATGAAAATCCATGGTTCCATGACATCAGAGAATATTTGGCAAAAGAGGAATACCCGGAGCACGCAAATCATACTCAGAAAGGCACACTCTGAATATTATCCAACCACTTCTTACAAAGTGGAGGAATTCTGTACAGAAGGACTCTAGATCTGGGATTTTTACGGTGTGTCGATGCCAAGGACGCATCCAAATTGCTCGAAGAGATACATGCCTAAACTTACGGACTGCACATGAATGGCTTTGTCTTAGCTAAGAACATATTAAGAGCAGGATATTTTTGGATGACTATGGAAACAGACTGCATTAGGTATGTCCAAAAGTGTCATCAATGCCAAGTACATGCTGAATGATACGAGTGCCACCCAATGAACTCAATGCAACAAGTGCACTTTGGCCTTTCTCCGCTTGGGGGATGGATTTCATCGGTCCAATTGAACCCGCCGCTTCAAATCGGCACAGGTTCATTCTAGTAGCCATAGACTATTTCTCAAAATGGGTTGAAGCCGCATCTTACAAAGCTGTAACTAAGAAGGTCGTCGCAGATTTCGTTAGGGATCGTATTGTTTGTCGATTCGGGGTACCAGAATCAATCATCACCGACAATGCCGCCAACCTTAACAGTGATTTAATGAGATCCATGTGTGAAACCTTCAAGATCAAGAACAAGAATTCCACGGCGTACATGCAGCAAATGAATGGAGTCGTGGAAGTCGCCAATAAGAACATCAAGAAGATATTAAGGAAGATGGTAGATAATCACAAACAATGGCACGAGAAGCTACCATTTTCCCTACTTGGATATCATACCATGGTTTGCACATCAACCAGGGCAACTCCTTATTTGCTGGTCTATGGTACTGAAGCCGTCATTCCCGCCAAAGTAGAAATTCCTTCTTTAAGAATCATACAAGAGGTTGAACTCAGTGATGCAGAATGGATATGAAGTCGCTATGAACAACTGACTCTCATTGATGGAAAAATAATGAATGCGGTATGTCACGGTCAACTCTACCAGAATAGAATGCCCAAAGCTTTCAACAAAAAGGTCAGGCCTAGACGATTCACGCCGGGGCAGTTGGTGCTAAAATTGATCTTCCCGCATCAAGATGAAGCCAAAGGGAAATTTTCATCCAATTGGCAGGGGCCCTACATAGTTCACAGAGTACTAACAGGAGGAGCACTTATACTTGCAGGAATGGACGGAGAAATTTGGCCAAAACCTATTAACTCAGACGCAGTCAAGAGATACTATGTTTAGACTGTTTACATTTCTTTATCTGATGTAAGTAAACTACGCTTGACCTGATTCCTGTTTAAGAGGGGATATGTAGGCAGCATTGTGGGTTTGGTCACATCTTAATATAATCTTCATATTTTCCATGGTTAGAAACTGCGGCAGAATTTTGAGGAGGACCCTCCAAATTCTAAAGCAAGTCCAGCTAACTTCGTCATACGCAGAACAGTCAAAGGATTGCTTTTAATTTGGGGCTGAATTTTGAGGAGGACCCTCAAAATTCTAAAGTGAGGAGGTCACAATGTCTCTAAAATATGTCACAGTTAATGGTTCATCTAAATTAATTAATATAGCATACTACTATATTTCAAATAACTACGCTCATCAAATGCATGCATATTTTTTGAAAAAAATTATTTCTGTAACAGCCAGATACTGCCCAACGTAACTCAAACAGGATCTCAAGACAGGAGCAAAAGCAAAACGAGAAGGTACAGACCAACCTTCCCCCATAAAACTCACAATATTTCTTTGGATGCAGGTACAATAAGACAACAATATTTGCAGATACATCAGGTCACTACCTTCAAGATAACAAATTATCTATCACAAGCACCCCCAGCTAAGAAATACACTACTTCCTCACTATCACTCATCATTTTCTTGCATGAGGCTAAGCATTGCCTCCTTAACTGCATAAGTCTAAGCATTGCCTTTCAGTGCATAAGACTAAGCATTGTCTCCTATTTGCATGAAGTTAAGCACTGGCTCCTTAAATGCATAAGGTTAAGCACTTCCTTTCTATGCATGAGACTAAGCATTGTCTCCTATTTGCGTGAGGCTAAGCCTCGCCTCCCTAACTGCATAAGGCTAAGCATTGCCTTTCCTGCATGAGGCTAAGCATTGTCTCCTCTTTGCATGAGACTAAGAGTTGTCTTCTCTTTGCATAAGGCTAAGCACTGCCTTTCTTTACATGAGACTAAGCATTGTCTCTTATTTGTATGAGGCTAAGCCCTGCCTCCTTAACTGCATAAGGCTAAGCATTGACTTTTCCGCATGAGACTAAGCATTATCTCCAATTTGCATGAGGCTAAGCCCTGCCTCCTTACCTGCATAAGGCTAAGCATTGCCTTTTCCGCATGAGACTAAGCATTTTCTCCTATTTACACGAGGCTAAGCCCTGCCTCCATAATTGAATAAGGCTAAGCATTGCCTTTTCCACATGAGACTAAGCATTGTCTCCTATTTTCCTGAGGCTAAGCCCTGCCTCCTTAACTGCATGAGGCTAAGCATTGCCTCCCTAATCCCATAAGGATAAGCACTTCCTATCCTCATGATAAAATACTATCTCCATTACACCATCTATGACCTAGAATTATCCTCTACTCACCCATGGCTAAGCATTTCCCTTATCGTACCCAAAACTAACCCTTGTTTTGTCTTACCTTCGTATACGTAAAAAAAACATGTCAAAAGTGCACATCATTATTCAAAGGCATCATGGTTAAGAGGAACCATTCTCATGGTCCGAGGACATCATTTCATGGCGTGCGAATCTCTTATCACATGATTCATGGCCTAGGATGTCATGATCTAAGGACATCATCCTCATCGTCCAAAGAAAACCTTCATAGTCCGAAGGGAATTTTCATCATGTTTAAATTCTCAAAATAATCCATATATACTTGCATGCATCATGTTTTAAGTTTTTCAAGTAATCCAGGAAGTAACCGTTCTCCTAACAGGAGCAATATTCGCTCTCGTTTTTGTTCAGTGTTCACATCCTGCAATTATTTCAAACGTAACCAACCACCATCAGTTACCCACTATTACTCGATAACCGTTCAGATACTCATTTTGAGACACATCCGTAATGTTTCAATCTCACATTCTCGATTTCGTATAAACTTATCTGATACCGTCCTACCCAAAAGAACCCTTTTCGAAGCATACGACCAGTCCTATAACAACTCCATCAGTTCAGTTCACCGTTTCGATCTAGAACTACACACGACCTGATTCCCGTAACACCAGGGATATGTAGGCAACTCAGGAACTAGGGTTCGGCCTCCATACTTTGAAATCACCTCATTCATTCAAAATCGGTCATCATTTTCTTTACCTGACAACTCTTTCATCATTCCAGGGTAAAGAGGGGCAGCTGTTGATACCCAATTTTGCCCTCATATATTTTTCAAACAATATATATACTTTCAAAATATCATTTTGCATTATTATTTAATTTACAAGATTTACACAAGCATTTCTTATAATTTTAGAGCTTTTAAATTAATTTTCTTGAATTAATTTACATAAAAATTCAGTAATTACCCTTTTAAATTATTTGTGATGATTTAATCACCTAAAATTAATGTTTTCACCCTTAATAAATTTTTTGAAATATTTTCACTTCATTTTATATAATCACAATTGTATTTTTAGGCTATTCGCATAAATTTGCAATAATAGCCTAGATTTGCATTCTTATTGCAATTAACATTTTATTTAGGGTCAAAATAAAAATTTTACATTTTTTATAATCTTCTATTATTGTTTAAGCTATTAAGTTGCATAAGTAGCATTTTCATATATTTATTTAGCTATTTTATTAAATTATTTCCCTTTTTTTATTTCTACCTAAAAAAGCTGGCCTAATTTTTAACTAATTTTTGGATCAAAAGGCCCAATATCCTAACCCAATAACTCCCAGCCCAAAGCCAAATGACACGGTCGATACCCGTCTAATTAACCCGCCCCAATCCCTCTTTAAAATCCTGGACATTAATCTCTAAGATTAACGACTCACAATTAACTTACCCTTTTTATTACCCAACCCCAAACCCTAATCCCCATTCTCTCTAAGCCCGCCGCCCTGAGACTCTCCCCCTTCTCTGAAGAACCCTAATCTCCGCCTTTCTCTAAATACCTCTTCTAACCCCTCTCCTAATGGGATTATCCTTTCATTTACTTGTAATATCATGTTTTTTCGCTACTGGTTGGTTCTCCATGGTGTCACTTAGTCCTTGCCTAAACATGGAAAGTACTACTTCTCTGATTCTGTCCAATTGATTCCAATCTTATGAATTTGTGCCATATCTCGTCTACACACGTTCAATATTATATTGTGTGTGTCCGATTTTGTTTTGATTTCAGCTGATTTACACTTTCCCTAAAAAATTAGGGTTTACTTTTTTTCACTCTTAAATTGATTTCAAATTGATTTGCATATTTTCTTTCCTTATTTGTTGTTTAATTTACTCTGTTCCTTATGTGTGTGTTCGATTTTCGACTGCTATATAAACCCCATCATTTTCCCTTCCGGGGACAGACTTTGAAAATCGATTTCTTCACTAAAAATTGGGGTTTTTGCTACTCTCTTGCTTGGTATTCTGTATTGGCCGGCTGAAAGCCAAGGCCATTAACACCTTGTTTCTTAAGATGTTCTTGGTACGAGCATTGCCCTGAGTTCATCGAAGCTCTTGGGATCTTTGACGCATTGGGATTCTGGGTTTTCTGTGGAATTTTATTCTTTACTGTTCTTCGCTTAACTGGTGAGTTACTATAATTTGTAATTTCATTCCTATGTATCTATGGTTTGCATATATTTTCACTCCTGAAGTTCGTCAGTTTAATATGTTTTCGGGGCTATTTCCTGTGCAATTCTGTTTGCTTTCTTCAAATTTTTAGGTATGTTTAACTTTTAACTTCAAGCGTGCCTAAACCCGGTTCTATTAAATTCTTACCAGTCAATGTGTTAAGAATTGCCACTGTTTAGGACCCTTACACTTGTTAGCATCTTCTGGTGTTTAATTTGGCCTTTTTCTATCAATCCTGTTACTTTAGTAAGCTTTACTTGCATAATTTGTACCCCTTTTAGTCGACTAGTTGATTGAATTCAAAAGCATAGTTATGTACAACCACTATATGGCACAAGTCTATTTCCCATCATATTCTGAATTTATGTGGTGATAGCTTGCCTATCTAACTTGGTTTGACCCTGCTCTCTATCATTATTCCCTTTAGCATGTTTAACCCTCTCCTTGATTCACCAGTAGTTGTAATCTACTTTTCTCATGTCTAAATGCTGTCATATTGCCAAATTAGCATGACTGTTTCATAATATCAACACCTATACTAAGCATAATCTGGACCTCTTCCTTTATTATGAATGTATGTATGCTACTGTCACCATTCCTTCAAACTTATTCTGCTAATGCATGACTACTTATGCACTAGGTATTGAATTTGTTCTTCTGAATCTTTGCTAAGTCTGTTCTAAGACCTAAGGCGTGTTTGATAATTTTCTCTATGTGTTCAATTACATGTACACTGTAGAAATATGGCTATAGGACTTGGTAATTTATTTGCTATATGTGTTGTTCAATTACATGTACACTGTAGAAATCATAACATTAGAGGAAGCGCACACACACACTATTTGCTAGAAAATATGAATTCAAAGGCTACAATTATTCTTACTGCTACGTGTTACTAGAAAACCTGCCTATAGGATCAAATGTCAATGAACTATCCTTCAATTCACTTTAGCTGATCACTAGAAATCATTCCTATAGGCTTTTGATCACTTCATTCGCTATTGTATCATATTGTTCACTAGAAATATTGTTTATAGGACTAAATATAACAATAAAACGAGTTCTAAGTGTCAACTGTTAGCGATCCTGCCTATAAGAAATAATTGCCCGTTAATTGGTGAATACTAGACTACTCAAACACTGTTTCCTGAGCGTCCGTGTTAGGAAAACCTGGATAATTCCGGGACTCTTCCCAGCAAATTTTGTTATACTCAACTATTAGATCACCTAGTCATAACACATATTAAATTGATAACTTAAAACTTTCAACAATCAGCTTGTAATACCTGAATAATTCTATCCATAAGCAATGTCCTGTATCTGAAATTGCCCGCATACTTTGACTCAAAAATCGCATAGAAAGCATGTCTATATGTTTAAGATTCCGGATTCTGCAGCTTCCTAATTGACATCTATGTTTGCGTGCTTTCGCTGCTTAAGTGTGGAGGTCAATGTGAGCCCTTAATTTCTTTTATGTGAAGTCTTTATATCTTTTATTTGTCGCCTAGTATTGCACTTTTGAGCAGCCTAGATAAGGTCTAGAACCACCCAAATAGAGTTCCAAAACCTCCTGGACTATCGGTATGGGATGGTGCGTAGTGCACGACTTAGAATTGAATTAGAGAGCTCTTAGGTAAACAACTTTAACATAGTAATCATGTAGCAGGAGATGATAGTCTGTGACTGCTGAATAATATGAGTAACATCCTATCTTAAGGGAGTTACGATATATTATTTATGTTGCATGGGGTGATCCTTTAGGCTAAAAAACATAGGACCCCCCTTTTCTTTTTTTTCTATTAGAATCAAAATAGTTGCACCTCTCTATTCAAGATCTCTTTGTAATAAAATTCTTAGATTTTGTACTTTCTTTGCTTACTTAATCACATAGACTAATCCATATAATTTAAGTTTGGCCAAGAACCACAATTGTGGACCTCGAGGAGTGTCTAACACCTTCTCTTTGAGGTAACTTGAGCCCTTACCCGACTCTCCTCTTTAAAAAATCATTAGGTGGCGACTCTCCTCTTTTAATACCTCCTTAAAAGAGTTTTCACATTTCAAAACCCGATTCTGCGAGAAAAAGGGGCGCGACACGAGGGATCGGATGAGTTTCAGACATGATTCAAAATGGTTTGAACTGGAATAGAAAATGTGGTATGCTGGTGCTCTGATATTGCGATTTCGAGCACCAGCTTCGCAATTGCGAACATGGAAGGGTAGGGACAGGTACCGCAAATGTGATGCCTTGATCGCATTTGAGAAGACTATGCCCGGACTAGATAGTTCACATTTGTGACTAAATTATCGTATTTGTAAAGGGACAGAGTTTGCATTTGCGAACCCATTTGTCGCATTCTTGAAGTACCTGTAGGTTAGGTAGTCACCGCAATTGCAAGGAATCCTTCATAATTGCGAACCCACTGTCGCAAATTCAACATGCGCAACTGAAAAAATGTGTGAAAGTCGGGATTATATATCTTTCTATCATATTTTTGAACCCTAGACTTGGTAGTAGGCGATTTGGAGAGGGTATTTTACCTATAAACATTGGGAAAGTGATTCTAATCAATTTTCAACTATATCTCATCAATATCTAAGATTTAACACCAACATTAAGCGAATCAAAGTGAAACTTTGCGAAACTTTGTCAATTTTTTTATAAATAAGAATATGAGTTTTGAGAGTCGATTTGGACTCGGATTTTGAAACTAATCACATATATGAACTCGTGGGATTATGGGTAGTCGGAATCTAATCTTGTTGTGACCGGGTTGTCACGCCCCCAAATCCTAAGCCGGCCGTGATGGCGCCTATCATGGAACTAGGCTAGCCAACCATTTCAGATTATCAATATATCACATAAATTTCCCCCAAAATTAGCAGATTTTAAAAATATCAGAAAGAGATAAAACAAATACACACTTGCCCAAAACCTGGAGTCAGCTGTCATGAGCATCTAAGACTGAAAATACAATGTACAACATCGAATTTCTAAAACAAAAGTCTGAGATACAAAAGACCAAAAGAAACTATAATCTGAGGGAAGGAAAGGAGGTGAGCTGGGGACGCTGAGCAGCTACCTCAATCCTCGAACAACTCCAAGCTCGTCCTGAAATCAACTAGTGGGATGGTCCGGTACCTGGATCTGCACACAGAGGTGCAGGGAGTAACGTGAGTACGCTAACTCAGTAAGTAATCAATGTAACTAAAAACTTGAGTATAGTGACGAGCCATTTAAATCATGTAAATCCATATAATGAATAACAGTGGAAATGAATAAATCAAGTCAGAAATCTACAATTCCAAATATTTCATAAAACTCCGGTTTCTATTTAAAAATCTCGTATAAAAACTTTTTTTTCAATATTTATTATCAGAGGCTCAGTGTAAAGAAGAGTGAAAAACAGCATTTTCATAAAATACAAGCCCCTCGGGCATAATATCACTCACAATAAAGCCTCTCGGGCAAGCCTCTCAATCACAGTGACTCTACTGTCAGCATCTCATGCTCTCGCTTCACACTCTTACTCAGTAAGTACCATGAACACACACAACTGTTGCGGCGGGCAGCCCACTCCACTACATTTATACATACATATATATATATGTTTATACTGCTGCGACGTGCAGCCCGATCCATATAATAGTCGACTGTGCTCACTGGGAGTGTAAAAACTCCTGGAGGGGCTCTTTCAGCCCAATCGCTACAAGTTCTAGACATCAAATGCAATGCATAGAATACATACAAACCTCACACACACATGGCACATAACTCACTCAGGATTGGATCTATCACGACACTCCAGTCAAAGCAGTTAAGCAGATTTAAGAATCCACGATTTAAGGTATTTATCCTAGAGTCAAAAAATTAAGCCTAAGTGTCACAACCAATGTACTGACTATTCTCAAGGCATCACAAAGTTCTGAGATATTGCTGTAATTAATTTCTCAACCATGTGGTTACTACTCCTAAAAATTAAAAACTACGTACACCCGGTTCAATTAAAAACCCTTGGAAAAGAACTGTGGTCCAAAGAAAAACCAAGGGGGAATTACTACACTACCTAAAACAAAAAAAAACAAAAAAAATCTTTTTTTTTCTTTAGACTTACTTCCCACAAGAGAACTGTCTAGGAGATCCATCGTCGGGAAGAGTCCACATATTTCTATAAAAAAAATCTGTTTTGTTCTACCTAAAATAAAAAGACTACAGAAAAAGCTACAAAATTTAAAAGAAAACTAACTTACTAACATGACAACTAAAACTACTAACACACTAAACACAACAACTCACAACAAATATGTACAGCACCCCACACTTAAATCATGCAATGTCCTCAGTGCATCACATATAGACAAAACAAGAAATAAATGTAAGGTGCAAGAAACTCCCTGCTCTAGTCGCGTCGACATCCTTTCCATTAGTTTTTGCTTTCCATGATCCTTCGAACAAATGCTTGAATCACTTTATGCCTCCACTTTGAACTTATGAATTGGATCCCAAGTTTTGAATCTGCTCTATGATCATGCTCCTGGGGTGGTGGAACAAATCTGCCTGGCCCAATAAAACAATGTAGTAATCTGCACTTCTTGGCCTTTCGATGAGATGAGTATTCCCGACTTTCTGGCAAGAAGAATTCCAGAACGTAGGCATCTTGTTCTTTATTCCTTGGCTCCTCAAGTAGTTTGGGTGACTCTATTTTCATATCATCATCCAAACACAATGTGAAAAAATGGTTGGAGTGTGTACCAACATCATCAACACTAATGACACTAGACTCAACAAGATATGTATCATCAATGTCCTTGGTTAACTCTAGTATCTTTTCTACCACATCGACATCCTCAAAATCCAGTCTGGCCTTCTCCACTAGCACTTCATGTACGTCATCATCCATGGGTTCTTTGTTCCTATTAACCAGATAAGGTGGCAGGGCCAACCTAGGTGGTTCTTCAATAGATGGCCTAGCCGGCGGGCTCTCTCTTTCCTCTACGAATAGTGACTCAAACTCGAGAACCTTTGTCCATACCCCTTTTTTATCAAGTGCTAACACCCAATCTTCCAGTTCTTCATCGTTCATATCATCTAGATCCATCAAACATTCAGTAAAAGGGTCCCCAACAGTCAAGGACGCATCATCTTCTTCCGGGATCACGTTCATNTCAGCAGGGAACACAAACTTCCCCACTTGCACCAATACATCGTCCAGAATGCCTGACGGTCTCTTTACCGTCTTGTCAGCTAGCTGCAATAACATTGAAGTTGGTCTGGCTCTACCAATCCCCAGTCTTTTATATGTGGCCAGCGGCATCAGATTAATGCTGGCCTCCAAGTCACATAGAGCTTTGGCGAAAGCTAAGTTTCCAATGGTACAAGGAATTGTAAAACTCCCTAGGTCAGATAACTTTTCAGCAATAGGATGTGTCACCACCGCACTACAAGTCTGAGTAAGGGTGACAGTTGCCAGATCTTGGAAGTCAAATTTTCTGTACATCAAGTCTTTCATCATTTTAGCGTAACCAGGCATTTCCTTCAATGCATCAATCAATGGGATATTTACTTGTATTTGCTTTAGCATGTCCAAGAACTTTTTGTACTGTTCATCCTTTTGGTATTTGGCCAGCCTCTGAGGGAATGGAGCTGGCGGTCTCTTTTTCCCAGTGATTTGGGACTTTTCTTTCTCAGCCACTACCTCAACTACCGGCTCCTGGGCTATCTCCACTTCTTTTCCAGTCTCACTTTGTGCACTGGATTCTCCTTCAGTAGGTTGCACTGTTACCTTGGTCAAGTTTGTTGAATCATCAAGTTCACTCGGCATGGGTACCAGTTTCTCGGCCTGCCTACTTTCACGAGCTCTCTCCAGTTTCAAGTCTAAATCCCTGCCATTGCGGAGAGTCACTTCCATCAGCTGCCTTGGGCCCTGGTCCATAGGATTTACCTGAGTATCTGCAGGTAAAGTCCCACGAGGACGATTGTTCACTGCCATAGATATCTGGCCCAACTATACTTCAATATTTTTAATAGATGCATCATGTACATCTACTCTCTCACTGATTTTGGAATTTTTCCCAATAACCTACTGCATCATAGCTTCTAACCTGGAGAACCCATATTCTTTCCTTCCCCCCTGTTGATGCTGAGGAGGGTAGTATGCTTGTTGTTGATTCTAATGGTTATAACCTTGTGGCCTCTGATATGGTGTTGCATTACCTTGTGGTCTCATGACACCCATATTTCCACTGTTCTGCTGCTGGTGAGGTGGTCTATACGGTTGAACTTGCTGACTCCAGTTCTGCCCCCTTGTCTCTGGCTTCTATAATTCGACACATAATTCATGTTTTCTGGATAAGGAGGGTGATCACATTCTGCATTCCACTGATAACCAAATGGTTGACTAATACAAGATGTGCATAAGCCTCCATTGGTTGTATCCACGATGTGTACTTGTTGCTTTTGCCCTGATTCCTCCACCTTCTTAGTTAATATGCTCATCTGTGTTATCAAGGTGTCCACATTATTTACAATATTATTGGATGGATCGAATGGCACTGAGTGAACTACAGGAATAATGGGTTCATTCCTTGTTTTCCATCCTGAATTCTATGTCATTTTATCAAGCAAGATCTGACTTTCTCTCCACGTTTTGCTCAAGAATGCTCCACCGGCAGAAGCATCAACATTTGCCTTAATAGTATCAGCTAGACCCATATAAAAACGATGCCCCAACATCTGCTCCGGAATACCATGTGTTGACAGGTAACCAGCATTCCCTTAAATCGTTCCCATGTCTCCTGCAATGTTTCAACTGGTTTCTGTTTGAAGCTCAAGATTTCATCAATTTGTTGTGCAGTCTTGTTGGGTGGATGAAACTTGTTCACGAACTGCTTAACTAACTCCTCCCATGTGGTAATGGAATTGATGGGGAGTAAGTTTAGCAAAGTCTGGGCAGCTCCACTCACTGAGAATGGAAACAACAACAGCTTTATTGCCTCCTGAGTGACGTTTGGCTGCCTCTATGTTTTCCAAATTGACAGGAAGTTCTTCAAATGCTGCTGGGGGTCTTTGATGTATGACCCTGAGAATAGTCCCTTGTTCTGCAACAAGTGCAGCATATTATTTGTAATCTGGAAGGACTCAGCCTGTATCTGAGGGACTAGTATCGTAGTGGCCAAATTCCCCGTCGTGGGTTGTGCCCAGTCATATAAAGGAGCCTCTGCCCCTATCTGCGCAAATGGGTTTACCACACCATCCCCAATGTTGTTCCTTTTGTTTGGATCTTCCATGTTAGGTTCAAGTTGTTCAATTGATGGTTGTTGTTTGCTTTTCCGGTTGGCCCAGTTTAGGGCCTTAAAAACTTTCTCGGGTTCTGATAAGGCTTCAACTACTTCACCAGTTCTCAATGAGTTTCTAGGCATGCACCTGTACAACCAAGTTAGCAGACATTAAACTTTCAATGAATAAATGAAAATTGAAGAAAATTTACTATATTTCACAATTTTGTATTTCTTCCAACTCCAATTGATAACACCGTTAATTCCCCAGCAGCGGCGCCAAAATTTGATCACGCTCAACCATGTCTTATAGAAAGACTAAACGGGCGCTGCAAATATAATCTGGGGTATTACGCCCAGAGTCGATCCCACAGGGAATTTACCTATCAATCAAGCCTTCAGAATACGCAACTTTTACTTAATCAATTTTCTCAAGACTTTTGTATATCTTGATATATTTTATTATTTCTACTGACAAAATCAATAAACTAATGATTAACTAACAATATGGTGTAAACAATTATAATAAAGATCTAAGGTCATGGTTTCCCCTGTTGGTGAACTTCCTTCTTGGATACTTCTTATAGTTTGATTAGTTGTCTCTATCAATCATGAACACTCTAACTACCATAAATCTCTCTCAAGTAATTATGATAATTTACTAGACGCACTCTCTCAAGTTACGCTAGATAGATTGCATTACAGTTCACTTTAGATTGCACCCGAAGTATCGTTATTTCTAATCCAACTTCTAAACCCTCGGTTATGACTTTCTTCTATACTCTCGGAGTGGTGTTGTTCAAACAACTGCCTAAATATGAACTCTCTCTCTCTCAAGTAGATATATAATGAATAGGAACAGCTAATTGAGGGCCCTTCAATCAACTACAACAAGAACGTAGTTAAATCAACCAATCAAAGCTATATTAATATCACAATAAGTTCATCCCCAACGGGTTCCACCAAAACCCTAAATTAAAGAAATTAGCTACTCATGCTCATAATCATCAACTCTAAAATAACTTGCATAATTAAACTACAAAGTAATGAATAAAAGCTGTAAAAATCAATATTTTGCTTCTCTGAGTAGTATTCCACAGGCGTCTCTTGTCTCTAATCGAATCTCCCCTCTCAAGTTGTGTTTTTGAGTCTATTTATATGTTTGGGACAAACCCTAAACATGTAGGAGACTTCTATTCAAACCGGGAAACACTTAAAATCTTCAAAACTCGGATTTGACCGGACCAGGGATCAGGCTTTAAGGCCCAAACGCCCAGCTATAGCTTGGTATGACTAAGCTTTACAGCCCAAACACCCGGCTATAGCCCGGTTCACTCATTTTCGACTCTTGAGAGTATTTGTTGATGTTTATGCATCCATTTAACTCGACTTCCATCTCCAATTCACCTACACATGAAATAGACTCCATTAGGCACATACGAAGTGTATTTACATCATTAACGCACATAAAATGTAAGGCACCTAATGTGTTAAACCATGAATTCTAGCCACACATCACTGAGCCTCGACCTCGATAGGATATATCCTCGAGGTGATAGTAGTATAGGATCGGTTAAGATATAATAATTCTGATGAACAGTAAGTAGAGAAATAAGCAAGAAAGAAATGATTGTAATAGCTTTTTCTCAGTGAACAATGATCGTTACAAATGACTGGAATTCCTCTTTATATAGTAGGGGAATCCTAATTATGGTACACTTCTAATTACATAAGGAAATCGTACAAAACAGCTGATTAACCGCTACTGATCTGATCCATTCCGAGATTCTCGCCACGGTCCTAGACCAATCACGAATATCTCACTCTTTTCGTTACTACGCTATCCCGATATTACTCGAAGTCTATCTCTTCTGGCCTCGAATGATATCGACCTCGATCTAGAATGAAGCTTCGATTTCGGACTATATGTCTCAACTCTTCGATGCAACACCCCAGTTTCTTCGATCAAATAGTGAAATTGGGCTTCTACCGTTACAGATAGTCCCCTCATTTCTTGGAATATAGTGATAAGAAACGAACTGAGCATTCAATTTTTCCCGGACCTCGATAGAAAATAACATCATCTTCGTGACATAAGCGGTGGAAGTGACCAAAATGTCCCGTCGGTTCAAATCCCCAAATCATTAATGAACTTCAGTTGGTTGTTGCATGTCGACCGCTAGCATCGTCGAACCGTCACCATAAACCCATAAATAGGGCTTCTTCTCGTTGAATCACACTTTACTTCCATCTTCATCTGCTCTCCTGAGCTTTCATCTCTCCCAGTTCTTCTTTTTCATCAATTCTTAGGTCATCTCCGCTAGTTTTGAACCACAAAACATTCTACCTTCCTCTTTCTTCAACCCGCATAATGGCGAAAACCTCTAAAATCGTTCCACAAAAAAGAAAAACCTTCCTCTTCTTCTTCCAGGTTAGCCGGTGATAAAATGCCGGCGGAACCGCTCCCAGGGGAGTATGTTCCGGGCCCGTGTGTTCTTAAGTCTGACTTCAAAGTTGAGAATCCTGTATCGGTCCCTTGCCGATGTGAGTACGTATCGAGGTATATCTACTCGATAACAGTGGGATATCTCGAGGATATCAAAAGGGATTGCAACTGGGGGGACAAAGTTGTAGAGATCCCTTCCCCTGAAGAAAGCATTACCACCCACGTGGAAGGGTATCTAAGTGCTTACACTTATTCGTACACGTTGGGCCCCCTCGATCCAGTTATCATAGACTTTTGGAAGAAATACCAAGTGACCCTTGGCCAAATTCAACCTTCTTTCTGGTGCATCGTGATCATGCTGCGGTTTTTCACCAGCAAAGTCGAGGGGCTGCCATTCACCCTCGACCACCTCATCAGGTTATACAGCCCTCAAATTTTTAGAGGGTTGATCAAACTACAACATCGGGCGACCAAGGCATTTTTCTCGAGTATCGACGAGGACAAGGATTGGGGTGGATGGGCGGTTTGTTCGAGTAAGGACTTGTGACCTTATTCCAAGGGAGAAAATGCCATTTCACGAGAAATGGAACCCAAAGCGTAAGTAACACTTTACTCGTTAATTTCCATGTTTCCATTTTTTCTTTATTTAACATCTTCCTTTGTTGTGCAGGGATTGCTTGGATGCCTCGAGCAATTCCTGACCTCGAGGACTGAGCGTTGTTGGCGCGACTTGGCAAAAGGTAAGTGGGAAGCAAAGAACCATGGTGAGTTTCCCTCTTTTTATTTATGAGGCACCGGTTATATTTATTTTTCTTACTTAGTTCTTTTTGTCTAGGCCTGAACAAAGACGCATTCTTCAGGCCTCCGAGCAGTGAGGAAGAGACTATGGCCCCGGCTCCGAACCCGAGGAAAGATAATAAAAGGAAGAGGGTCTCGACAGCCGAGGAACCTAAACCCAAAAAGGCACCAGCTCGAAGACCTAGAAGAAATGTTATCCCTCTTACTATAGAGTCAGTCGAAAACCCGAGGGAAGAAGAAAAAGAGGAAGACGAGGGATATGACTCAGCGCCGGTAATTCGAGCAAGGAAGACTGCCGAGACCGCCAAGTCCTCGAAGCCGGAGGCGGTTGTCGAGACCCGGCCTCGTGATGAGGAGGCTTCAAAGAAAGATTCGGGCAAAGTCCCCGAATTGCCTGAGGTCAAGGTTATCCCTCGTCCAACAAAAAAACATACGGGAGGGGGCTGGTTCCGAGACCCCAAGAGATGAATAGAGCACCCCAAGTGACTCGCTCGGGGCACTGGCAGCAGGTCACTCACCCTCTCTACCGGCTTTCTCCGAGGAAGCCATAAGGGATGTTTGGGCTATAAGGACCCCCGAAATAGGCGGAGTCCCCAATGAGTAGGATCCCTTTCGGGATTGATTTACCGGGGTTGATGATGCCTCTAAAATCAACGACGCATCCAACCTCTTTGAAGAGGCCCAACGCCTTCTGACTCGGGTAAGTGTTAACTTTGTTGATGTAATTTTCTTTTGCTTTTCCTTCCTTCTATATAAATTCTATCTTTTCTCATGCAGGCTTACTCTAAGTATCGAGCTGACTTGAACCAGTGTGAGGCCGATCTCCAAAGGCTCTAAGAGGAGAGCAACACTCTCAAGCTTCTCTATGGGTAGAAGGATGATGAGATCAGAGACCTCCAAGCTTACTTGGCTACGGATCGCAAGGAGGAAGTCCAGCTGAATGAGCAGTAAATAATTCCCTTGAAAAAATATGAGCTTGATCCCAGGGTGGAAGCTAATGTTTCGATGTCACAGTTGCAACAAACAATTGAGAAGATCGAGCTATTCCGGGAGGAGGTAGATCAAGTTAAAGGTGACTGCCATAGGTGGAAGGAAGGCATGGACCCCTTTGCTACGGAGAAAGATACCGCCTTGGATCAATTATCATCGGTCAAAGTCCAACTTCGAAATGTTAGGGAGAAGAGTTCGGTTCAAGCCAAGAGGATCGACGAGCTCGAGGCTGAACTTGCTAAGGCCCAAGTTGAGGCCGAAAAAGGAGAAGGTCCAGGCTGACAAGTCAGTAGCCATATACCTAACTGATGCCGAGGCTACCTAAGCTTAACTGAGGGAGGCTACCGATCAAGCACAATGGACTACTGAGCTAGCAAAGTGCCAATCTCGGAGGGAGACCCTCTAGGAGATTCACGTTCGAGGCTTTGATCTTCCTGAGGAGATAGCTTAGGGAAAGATGCACGAAGTCAATGCCAGGCAATTGGCCTCTTCCAATGATGATGATGATGATGAAGGTAGCAAGAGCGGATCCGACAATAGTGATGAGCCCGAGGAGAAAGCTGCCCCCGAGGAAGGATTCATGCCCGAGCATAGCTAGGACTCTTGTACTTTTTCTTTTTTGTGTAGGACCCTGTCGGTCCTTTGTAAATACTTTTTGTTCAAATATATATAAAAATATTTCCTTTTTCAATTTCTTCTCAGTTTTTTCCTTGTGATAATTTCAAAACTTTCTTTGTGCCTTGTAAAGTTTTAGCATACTTTATGCCTTGAATAACATGTTTAAGACTTCGGTTTTGGGAAACTTGACCGAAGCCGCAGTAATATTGCTTTCATAGTCGAGAATGATGGCCTTGGCCTATAAATAGAGGTTGCCTCTTTAAGGTCTTACGATTTCGAAGTTAGATGGTTTGATCATATTGATTTTTTACGACAATCCTCGAGTATGAGGTTATTCGTTCGAGGTGTAGTTGTACTTGGCCCTTGAGCCAGTTTTCACAAGAAATCATAAGTATGGAGCTTGTAAAGTAGAAATTTTCATTAAGGCACAAGATATCTGGTATGGAAAAGTATTTCTTTGAATAGTTCATGCATGCGTACATGTTTTTCCATTAGGGCTCGAATAATCTATACGGACACGATTCATTCGATTGTTTGGCTCATTACAAAATTTTCCTATCGAGACCCCTTTGACACGAAGTATTTTCTTTAAAATATAACATTCGAGGGTTATGCCCCTCAGTATTCAAGGTTTGATTGTAAAGAAACCTCGGATACTCTAAGTCAGCACGAACAAAGGTTGCCTCGTTAAAAATCTTGCCGGAAAAACCCATTTGGGATAAAACCGGTCGAAGGGAAAAGAGTGAAACGCGTGATTTAGGGTCCGAATATCTTCCTTCTTGATGAGAAATTCGATACCTTCGCTCGAATACCAAAATAAGTTAGTGTGAACTGTAAATGAAAAAGGATAAGGTCATACCTTAACAATAATATCATTTAAAGAGTGAGATGTTCCAATTGTTTGGTAACTGCTCGTCGTTTATCGTGCCAAGCTTGTAGGATCCCTTTCCGATGATATCGAGGACTTGATACAGTCCCTCCCAATTTGGGCCGAGTTTTCCTTCGTTAGGATCTCGAGTGTTGAGGGTGACTTTTCTCAGACCAAAGGATTTCGGGTAGAATTTCTCTCCATTTTCCCTTGGCGACGTTCAATATTTTCTTCAGATTCTGAATGATGGTCTTGTTTATCGATTCGGCCTGTCCGTTTCTTCTAGGATGATGTGGTGTCAATAAGACCCTTTTTATTTTGTAATCTTCGAGAAACTTTATTACCTTGATGTCGATGAATTGCTTTCCATTGCCGCATACAATCTCGCAATGTATTCCGAATAGATGTATGAGATGATTCCAGATGAAGTCTACAACTTCTTTTTCTCTGACTTTCTCGAAGGCATGTGCTTCAACTTCTTTAGAGAAATAGTCAGTCATAAATAAAATGAATTTAGCTTTACCTGGGGCCGGCGATTTCCATCCTCCATTTCATAAATGGCCATGGGGATAGAACCGAATGAAGTTGATCTCCGGGCTGGTGGATCATTGGTGCATACCTTTGGCACTTATCACATTTTTTAACAAATTCTTTATTGTGCTTCTCCATATTATCCCAATAGCATCCTGCTCTAATGATTTTGTGAACTAGTGATTCGGCACCGGAGTGGTTTCTACATGTACCCTCGTGAACTTCTCGTAGGACATAATCGGTGTCTCTTGGTCCCAAACATACTGCTAATGGTCCATCGAACATCCTCATGTATAATGTTCCATCCTCAGCCAATGTGAATCGAGCAGCTTTTCTTCGTGGAGCCCTCGATTCCCTAGGGTCTGATGGGAGCTTTTCGTTTTTTAAATACTCAATATATTTATTCCTTCAATCCCAGGTTAGGCTTGTGGATTTTATCTCAGCGTGATCTTCTTCGATTACTGATTTTGAGAGTTAAATGATAGTCCCCG
The DNA here is from genome assembly GCA_005239525.1 of Nicotiana knightiana. Classification (NCBI taxonomy): domain Eukaryota; kingdom Viridiplantae; phylum Streptophyta; class Magnoliopsida; order Solanales; family Solanaceae; genus Nicotiana; species Nicotiana knightiana. The sequence continues at coordinate 16,126 of ML420549.1, read as the reverse complement.
AGCTAATTTCATCATCCTCGACTAATGATCCTAAATTTGCAAGGGTATCGGCTTCACTGTTCTGTTCTCGAGGTACATGTTGCAAAGTCCATTCTTTAAAATTATGTAATGTCACCTGCAGCTTATCCAAATACCTTTGCATTCTATCCTCTCGAGCCTCGAAGGTTCTGTTTACTTGGTTTACTACCAGTAGGGAGTCGCATTTGGTTTCGATGACTTCCGCTCCCAAGATTTTAGCTAGTTCGAGACCTGCAATCATGGCCTCGTACTCGGCCTCATTGTTAGTCAACTTAAAAGTTTTGATATATTGCCTAATAGTATTTCCCGTGGGCGGCTTCAAAATGATGCCTAGCCCGGACCCTTTCACATTCGAAGCATCGTCTGTAAAAAGGGTCGACACCCTCGATGATGTACCCGATTTTAAGTAAGTTCCCTTTCGACTTCGGGTCGCTGGAGTGAAGTCGGCCACGAAGTCTGCTAAAATTTGAGACTTGATGGCCGTTCGGGGTTGATTTTCGATATCATACCCATTGATTTCGACAACCCATTTGGCCAATCGGCCCGACGGTTCGGGCTTATGTAAAACATTACAAAGCGGATAAGTGGTTATCGCACATATTTGGTGACTTTGAAAATATGGTTTTAGCTTCCTAGAGGCGCTTATTAGAGAAAGTGACAATTTTCCTAAATGTGGATATCGAGTTTCTGCTTCTCCTAGAGTTTGACTTACATAATAAACAGGAAATTGTGTACCTTGCTCTTCTCGAACTAGGACACCACTTACCACGATTTCCAAGAGCGCTAAGTATAACTAGAGTTTTTCATCTGCCCTTGGAGTATGAAGCAACGGTGGGCTTGAGAGGTATCGTTTTAATTCTTCTAACGCCCGTTGGCATTTCGGGGTCCAGGAGAAATTGTTCTTCTTTTTGAGTAGTGAGAAGAACCTATGGCTCTGATCTGACAATCGCGAGATGAATCGACCTAAGGCAGCTACCGCCCTGTCAGCCTTTGTACGACTTTAATGCTATCCACGACAGTGATGTCCTCGATAGCCTTGATTTTATTGGGGTTGACCTCAATCCCCCAATTTGACACCATGAAGCCGAGGAACTTTGCCGAACCGACGCCGAAAGCACATTTCTCGGGGTTGAGCTTCATGTTGTATTTTCTCAGTATCTTGAACGTTTTCTGCAAATGTGTCAAATGGTCCTCTGCGCGCAGGGACTTAACCAGCATATCATCAATATAAACTTCCATTGACTTACCTATTTGTTCTTCGAACCTTTTATTTACTAGGCGTTGGTAGGTACACCTGCATTTTTTACCCCAAAAGGCATTACGTTATAGAAATACGTGACATACATAGTGATGAATGAAGTCTTCTCCTGATCCTCCAGGTTCATTTGAATTTGATTGTATCCAGAGTAGGCGTCGAGAAAATTAAGGGTCTCGTGGCCGGCTGTGGCGTCGATCATATGATCGATTTTAGAAAGAGGAAAAGAGTCTTTGGGACATGCCTTGTTTAAATCCTTATAATCTACACAAATTCTAAGTTTTTTCCCCTTTTTAGGGACTATGACTACATTTGCTAACCAATAGGGATATTTTACTTCCCGAATGAATCCTATTTTGAGAAGTTTAGTTACCACGTCCTTGATGAATGCATGTTTTACCTCGGACTGGGGCCTTCTCTTTTGCTTCAGTGGCTTGAACTTCGGGTCCAGGCTCAATCGATGTGTTGTTATTTCTGGAAGGATCCCTGTCATGTCTAAGTGGGACCAAGCAAACAATACATGTTATCAATAAGAAATTTAATAAGTTTCTTCCTGAGTTCGGGGGTTAACCCCGTACCCAGGTATACCTTTCGTTCGGGCAGATACTTGATCAATATAACTTGTTCCAGCTCTTCGACTATAGATTTGGTAATGTCGAAATCTTCGGGAATAAAGAAGGATCGAGGGATCCAATAATCGTCGTCTTCTTCTTCCATTCCCTGCTTCTTCGATTCAGCCGAGGCTGGTGGCTTTGGTTGCTATTTGGTCTCTTGTTTTCCTTTAACCTCTGATCCCTTTGACGTTGAAAGTGTCGATATTGGTATTACCTCATCGATCGCGAATATTTTCTTTGCAGCATGTTGTTCCCGCTATATCATTTCACTCCGTCCGATGTCGGGAATTTCATCATTTGGTGGAGATTCGAAAGGACTGCCCTCATATTGTGAATCCAGGGCCTCCCGAGTAGGGAGTTGTACCTCATGTCGCCCTCGATTGCATGGAACTTGGTTTCTTGAATAATTCCGGCCACGTTTATTGGTAAAATGATCTCTTCTTTAGTCGTTTCGATGCCCATGTTGAAACCGTTCAGGACCCGATCTGCAAGCACGATTTGGTCTTCTAGGCCGAGCTGCTCCACGACCCTCGATCGGATGATATTTGCCGAGCTACCTGGATCTACTAAAACACGCTCAACTTGAATTTTATTGATAAAGATAGAAATTACCAGAGTATCGTTGTGGAGTTGAGAAATTCCTTCTGCCTCCTCATCGTTGAATGATATGGTGCCTTCTGGCACATGATATCGGGTCCATTTTTCCCTAGTAATTGATACCTCAGTGCGTTTGAACACGGGCCCTTGTGGAATATCGACCCCGATGACGATCATATGGATCACATGTTGTGGCTCTTCCTGCTCATTTTTTCTTTTTGTCATCCATTTCGCTCAAAATGATTCATGGCTCGATCACTTAGGAACTCTCGAAGGTGGCCCTCGTTGAATAGACGGGCTACCTCCTCTCTTAGTTGCCTGCAATCCTCAGTTATGTGGCCATGTGTTCCTTGATACTTACACATCAGATTGAGGTTTCTTTGGGAAGGATCGGTCTGTATGGGCCTGGGTCATATAGTGTCTTTGATTCTTTCAATTGCCGATACAATACCTAATGCGTCGACATTAAAGTTATACTCTTACAATGGAGGTGCCTCAGTGGGATTGGCATACTTATCAAAACCACTTTTGCTCATAAGTCCCCAGGAATTCTGTCCTCGATCACTCCTTCGATCATTTTGGGCGGGATTGCATCCAGGGCCACCATTCCTGCGATCTGCGATGTATGGTTGATATTAGTCTTTGTTCGACCGGGGTTCCCTATCGATGTCCCTCTAATTTCTGACTGGGGACCTGTACGGATATACGGAACTGGAAGGAGTTCCTAATTGGTCATCTTCGTCCCTGATCTTCGATTGGTACCGATTATGTGCATCGGCCTAGGTCACCGCCGGATATTCGATCAAATTTTGCTTCAGTTGACGTGATGGTATCGAACTTCTTTCATTTAACCCCTGAGTGAAGGCTTGAACATCCCAATCATCTATGACTGGTGGCAACTCCATGCGCTCCATTTGAAATCGAGACACGAACTCCCTAAGCATTTCATTATCCTGTTGCTTTACTTTGAAAAGGTCTGATTTCCTCGTTGCAACCTTTATGGCCCCAGCATGTGCCTTTACTAAAGAATCCGCTAACATGGAAAATGAACCAATGGAATTTGGTGGTAGATTGTGGTACCAAATCATTTCCCCTTTCAATAGAGTCTCTCCGAACTTTTTCAATAAAACACATTCGATCTCATCGTCTTCCAAATCATTACCTTTGATGGCGACTGTGTAGGAGGTGACATGCTCGTTGGGATCGGTGGTCCCGTTTTACTTAGGTATATACGGCATACGGAACTTTTTAGGAATGGGTTTCGGAGCCTCGCTTGGAGGAAACTGCTTCTGTACAAATTTCTTCGAATCCATTCCTTTCAAAATTGGCAGTGCCCCCGGTATCTTATCAACTCGGGAGTTGTACGTTTCTGCTTTCTTATCATTTGCCTCAATTTTCTTCTCTCCCGACTTAATTTGTTTGGTGAGCTCCTCGTGAATCTTCATTATCGCGGGGTCAGTCCCCGATTCACTAGCATTCGGCTTTTCTGGTACTGGTTCAGTTCGGCAAGCGGCTTCCGGTTAGACCCCACTCGGAGTTCGATGTTGATTTTGTAGTTGTGTAATAGTGGCTTGTTGAGCCTGTAGCAATTCAAATATCACTTACAGACTGACTCCTCCATCTCATTCTCCATGTGTACCTTGGCCACCAGATCAGCCTTCCCTGTGTACACTCCCTTCGAGGTGGCGCAGATTTGCATTCAAAGCGATGTGTGAACTGAAATCGCTGGGTTGGAAATCGATGCTCTTCCCGAGATCATCCTGTGGAATCTCGACCTCTGGAGCAATTACACTGTTGTTTTTCCCATGAAATCCGAGGCCATTGTCACCATGTGTAGGTGCAGTTTGTGAGTTGACATGCTTTTAACCTAAAAGCAAAAATACTTGACAAGAACAAGCGTAAAATAGCGTGCGTTATTGGAATCAGTATTGAATAATCACTATTATCCTTAGCCCCACGGTGGGCTCCAAACTGTTTACCCTAAAATTTGGACAACAATTAAACTTATATTATGGTTTTAAGGATATGTGTTTTCACCCAATACCAATTGATAAACAAGTGAGTTAATGGCTGAATTAAACTGTAAAACAAATCAAACCAGTTATGCAAGCTGAGCCTCGACCTCGATAGGATATATGCTCGAGGTGATAGTAGTACAGGATCGGTTAACATAGAATAATTCTGATGAACAGTAAGTAGAGCAATAAGCAAGAAAGAAATGATTGTATAGCTTTTTCTCAGTGAACAATGATTGTTAGAAATGACTGGAATTCCTCTTAATATAGTAGAGGAATCCTAATTATGGTAAACTTCTAATTACAGAAGGAAATCGTATAAACATCTGATTAGCCACTACTGATCTGATCTATTCCGAGATTATCACCACGATCCTCAACCAATCACGGATGTCTCGCTTTTTCTGTTACTAAGTTATTCTGATATTACTCGAAGTCTATCTCTTATGGGCTCGAATGATATCGACCTCGATCTAGAACGAAGCTTCGATTTCAGACTCAATTTCTCAGTTCTTCAGTGCAACATCCCAGTTTCTTCGATCAAATAGTGAAATCGGGTAGCCCCGATTTCTACCGTATCCACTTATGTTAAAATGCTAAAATTCAAAATCCCAAGTGATAAAGTCATTCTGGTGTTGACTATCCTTATTCACATAATTAGCTTTCCTGTCTTTTTCATCCATTGCAATATATTTTTGTTGAATGGAAGTATTAATTTTAAAGAAGATGCTAAAATGGTGGATTTAGTTGGGGGCCTATGCTGGGCTCAGTATTTTAAAAGGCGTAGGCGTAAGGCGAGGCGTTTTACATATGCCTCAGCAAGGCGTAAGTCCTGAGGCACGGGACTTAAGCCCCATAGATATTTAATTTTTAATATTTTATAAAATAATATAACTATTGTAAATATTTATAAGCCGCCTCACCCACTCTCACCAGAATTTAAAAGGGTTTGATGTACCTAGGCTCAACTTGCCCTTCTTTCCGAACCTCATCACACCCTTCATGGGTGATAACCGGAGCAACACTCTCTCTCCGAACATAAATGCAACATCACGAACAAGAAGATCGACATAACTCTCTTGCCTGGACTGAGCTATGCGAAGTTGATCCTGAATAATCTTAACCTTATCCAAGGCATCCTATAATAAATATGTACCTAGCAACCGAGCCTCCCTCGGCTCGAACAATCCAACTGGCGATTGGCACCGCCTACCGTACAATGCCTCATAGGGAGCCATCTGAATGCTCGATTGGTAGTTGTTGTTGTAGGAAAATTCCACCAGCGGCAAAAACTGATCCCAAGAACCTCCGAAGTCTATAACACAAGCGCGGAGCATATCCTCCAATATCTGAATAGTGCACTCGGACTGTCCGTCCGTATGAAGATGAAATGTTGCGCTCAGCTCAACCTGCATGCCCAACTCACATTGTAATACCCTCTAGAAATGCGAGGTGAACTGCGTACCTTGATCATAAATGATAGACATGGGCACACCGTGAAGACGGATGATCTCGCGGATGTAGATGTTAGCTAAGCTCTTTGAAGAATAGGTATATGCTACAGGAATGAAATGAGCTGACTTGGGCAGTCTGTCCATAATGACCCAAACTGCATCGAACTTCCTCTGAGTCCCTCGGAGTCCAACAACAAAATCCATAGTGATACGCTCCCAGTTCCACTCAGGAATCTCTAACTTCTGAAGCAAACCACCAGGTCTCTAATGCTCATATTTTACTTGCTGACAATTTAGACATTGAGCTACATAAGCAACTATATCATTCTTCATCCTACTCCACCAATAATGCTGCCGCAAGTCCTGATACATCTTGGTGGCGCCCAGATAAATAGAATACCGGGAACTGTGAGCCTCCTCAAGAATCAACTCACGAAGTCCATCTACATTGGGCACACAAATACGACCCTGCATCCTCAAAACTCTATCATCTCCAACAGTAACCTACTTGGCACAATCGTGTTGCACTGTGTCTCTAAGGGAGAGTAAATGAGTGTCATCATATTGTCGCTCCCTGATGCTCTCAAACAAAGAAGACTGAGCGACTAGACAAGCTAGGACACGGCTGGGCTCTGAAATATCCAACCTCACAAACTGATTGGCCAAGGTCTGAACATCTGATGCAAGCGGTCTCTCACCGACTGGAATGTACACAAGGCTGCCCATACTCGTTGCCTTTCCACTCAAGGCGTCGGCCACCATATTGTCCTTTCCGGGATGATACAAGATGGTGATATCATAGTATTTCAATAGCTCCAACCACCTCCTCTGCCTCAAATTGAGAACCATTTGCTTGAACAAATACTAAAGTCTCCAATGATCCTTGAAAACCTCACACAACACGTCATAAAGATAGTGCCTCCAAATCTTCAACGCATGAACAATGGATGTCAAATCTAAGTTAGGGACATGGTAATTATTCTCATGAACCTTCTACTGCTGCAACGTATATGCAATCACCCTGCTATCATGCATCAATACTGCACCGATCCCAACACGGGATACATCAAAATATACCGTATAAGATCCTGAACCTCTAGGGAACACCAACACTGGCGTTGTAGTCAAAGAAGTCTTGAGCTTCTGAAAGTTCTCCTCACACTCGTCTGACCATCTGAACAGGGCACCCTTCTGGATCAACGTGGTCAATGAGGCTGCTATAGAAGAGAACCCTTCCACAAAGTCAAAGCAGTCTTGAGCTTCTGAAAGTTTGCCTCACACTCGTCTGACCATCTGAACAGGGCACCCTTCTGGCTCAACGTGGTCAATGAGGCTGCTATAGAAGAGAACCCTTCCACAAACCAACAGTAATAACCCACCAAATCCAAGAAACTCCGGATCTCCATAGCTGAAGTTTGTCTAGACCAGTTCTGAATGCCCTCTACTGATATAATGTGCCCCAAGAAAGCGAGTGAATCCAACCAAAACTTGTACTTTGAAAACATAACATATAACTGGTTATCTCTCAGAGTCTAAAGTACAATCTGAAGATTTGCTCGTGCTCCTCTTGACTGTGGGAATAGATCAAGATATCATAAATAAACACAATCACAAAGGAGTCCAAATAGGGATTGAACACTCGGTTCATCAAATCCATAAATGTTGTTGGGGCATTTGTCAACCCAAAGGACATAACTAGAAACTCATAATGCTCGTACCGAGTCTAAAAAGATGTCTTTGGAACATCGGATGCCCTAATCATCAACTAATGGTAGCCATACCTCAAATCAGTCTTCGAAAACACCTTGGCACCCTGAAGCTGATCAAATAAGTCATCAATCCTCGATGATAGATACTTGTTCTTGATGGTGACTTTTTTCAACTGCCGATAACCTATGGACATCCTCATCGATCCATCCTTCTTCTTCACGAACAACACAGGTGCACCCCAGGGCGAGACACTAGGTCTAATGAAGCCCTTATCAAGAAAATATTGCAGCTTCTCCTTCAATTATTTAATCTCTGGTGGGTCCATACGGTATGGCGGAATGGAGATGGGCTGAGTGCCCGGAGCCAAATCAATATAGAAATCAATATCCATGTCGGGTGGCATCCCCGGTTGGTCTGCAGGAAACACCTTTAGAAACTCACGAACAACTGATATTGAATCCATGGAAGGAACCTCCGCACTAGAATCTCGGACATAAGCCAAAAAAGCTAAACACCCTCTCTCGGCCATATGCCGAGCCTTCATATAAGAGATAACCCTGCTACCAGAAGTTCCTCTCCACTCTAGTTGAGGCAACCCCGACAAGGCTAATGTCACCGTCTTGGCGTGAAAATCCAACATAGCATGATAAGGTGACAGCCAATCCATACCCAAAATGACATCAAAATCAACCATATCGAGAAGTAGAAGATCTATGCTAGTCTCAAGACTCCCAATAGTGACCACACACGAACGATAAACACAATCTACAACATTAGCATCTCCCACAGGTGTGGACATATACATAGGAGCACTCAAAGAATCACGAGGCACAATAAAATATGAAGCAAAATAGGATGACACGTAAGAATAAGTAGAACCCGGATCGGATAGAACTGAAGCATATGTATTGCAAACTGAAACAGTACCTGTGATAATAGCTTCAGATGACTCAGTCTCAGGCCTGACTGGGAAGGCATAACATCGGGGCTGGGCCTCACCACTCTAAACCACATCCCTGGGACGGCCTCTAGCTGGTTGGCCTCTACCTCTAACGGCCTGACCTCCACCTCTAATAGTCTGACCTCTACCTCTGGCCACCTGACCCCTGCCTATGGCTGGCTGAGCAGGCAGTGTAGTAACTGGTGTCGGGACCATGGCACGAGAACCCTGATGTTGTGGCGTGCCAGCCAATAATCTCAGACAGGTCCTTCTGATATGCCCATAACCACCACACTCAAAACATCCATCCTAGTACTGTGGCTACGAAAACTGAGGCTGACCCGAACGGGACGGATAACCACGATAATAACTCTGAATAAGAAGCGCACTGGTAGGAGCTGGTAGTGCACTATAGGCTGTCTATCCAAAATGAGGCACATAAGGACCACGACTCACTAAAGCACTGTGGGATGCATGAAGTGCTAAATGAAACGGCCTGGGAGGATGGCATCTACAAAAAGACCTCTGACCTTCCCCCATGAAAGAACCATCTCAACTCATCTGGTGACATTGGCATCCGTCTGAAAAGAAATCTCACTCCCGGTCTCCTTAGCCATCTGCAACTTGATAGGTTGAGGAAGTCCCTCAATAAACCTCTTCACCCTTTCCCTCTCGGTAGGAAGCAAAAGAATATCATGACGGGCCAAATCCACAAAACGGTTCTCATACTGAGTAACAGTCATAGTGCCCTGCTGGAGACGCTCGAACTGCCGATGATACTCCTCTATCAATGTGATAGGGAGGAAATTCTCTAGGAAGAGCTGAGAGAACTAGTCCCAAGTAAGATCAGGAGACCCAGCTGGTTTGGTCAACACATAATCACTCCACAATTTCCTTGCAAAACCCGTCATCTGAAATGCAGCAAAATCGACCCCATTGGTCTCCACTATACATATGTTCCGTAGCACCTCATGGCAGTTGTCAAGATAATCCTAGGGGTCCTCTAAAGATGTACAACTGAAGTGAACTGGAAAGAGCTTAGTAAACATGTCCAATCTCTATAAAGTCTATAAGACATGGCGGGTCCATCACCGGCCTATGCCGCAACAACTGGCTGAGCTACCCCAACTGGCGGGGCTACTCAAGTCTGATACTGGGGAACCATCTGCTCCAGAGTGTGAGTAGCGGGAGTCTGTGCTCCTCCCCCAGCCTGAGAGATGGCTGGTACCATAGAAAATGTACCGGCCTGGGCCACACTCTCCATAAGACCCACCAAACGGACTAAAGCATCCTGAAGCACTAGGTGGCGATGAACCCCTCCGGGACCTGAGCTGGTCCAATCGGCACAGTGTGGGCTGGAACCTCCTCATCAAACTCCATTTCGGGCTCCACCGTTGGTCCTGCTGCTCGAGCTCTGGGCTGAGCCCTGCCCCGTCCTCGGCCCCTGCCCCTCGTAGGAGCTACCACTGGGGGATCCGGCTACTGTCCAGCTGAAGACGTAGCACGTGTTCTCGCCATCTGTGGAAGGACAAAAATAGAAGAGTTCAATCAGCAATGGTAGAATAAAATTGCACGACAAAGAAGAATAGAAGTGAAATTGTTCCTAAACTTCATAGCCTCTGGAAGATAGATACACATCTCCGTGCCGATCTTCCAGACTCTACTAAGCATGCTCGTGAATTGTGAGACCTAGGCAACCTAGTGCTCTGATACCAAATTGTCACGACCCGAAATTTCCACCTTCAAGACCGTGATGACGCCTAACATTTCACTTGCTAGTCAAGCGAACGTTAGAGAACCGTTAAGCCAATTTTTATTCAATTTAGTAGATAAAGCCAATTAATCCAAAATGAAATAAAAGCGAGTGCGGAATAACATAAATGCCCATAATATTTACTACAATCCGGATCTGGAGTCACAATTCACGAACTTCCAAGATTTTCTACAAACAGATTCTAAAAGAAATACAATTGTTTTGAACAAAAAGAAATAGTAAAAATAGGGGGAAATAGAAGGGGACTTCAAAGTTTTCGGATGACAACAGATCTACCTTGAATCTCCAATTAACAAGTTCGAGCTGCTACGCCTCTCGATCAGCTAGGACCAATGCCAAAATTTACACAAGAAGTGTAGAGTGTAGTATGAGTAAAACTGACCCCATGTACTTTGTAAGTGTCGAGCCTAACCTCGACGAAGTAGTGACGAGGCTAAGGCAGGTCACTCACACTACAACCTATACGCAGTAAATAATAAAGACAGAAAAGGAAAATAAAGACAGAAAAGGAAAATATAGAACGAAATAAGGCAGTCAATTAGAAATAATAGCTACAACTTCAGCAAATAACCCAATGACGTTCAGAATTACCAATCCTTAGAATCCAGACAAAAATACCGTAAAACTAAGACAGCTCAAGGAAATAGAAACACATAGATTGTTGCGGCGGGCAACCCGATCCCACCGTACATCACATAATCTTCCCTTATTTCATCGTAACAACATTAATAACAATGAATAATATATATATGTTGCGGCGTGCTACGCGATCCTACCGTGCAGTACAAATTCACCCTTATTCTACCATATCAATCCACCTTTATTTCACATGTTGCAACGCGCAACCTGATCCCATCAAATCAATACCAAATACTAAATGTTCACAGTAAATTTACAATTCAAATCACAAAAAAGCCTTCACGATCAATAAATACCAAAATGAACCAAAAAGGAAACATTGTACAACATGGGAATCTACATAAGTAATACAACACAGCGAGACCACTCTAGTAATTGACAATTAGAAGGTGTAAATAAACTAATTTAAGCAAATAACAGGAAATCATGAAACTATGAGGAGATCTAACAGCATTAATAGGAGAAGACATTAATTAGCAGGTAGCAGTTAAGCATGGAAAACATGTAGAGTATATAATAGTTGAGACAAGGAAAGAGATAATTAAGGAAAAACGGAAAATCAGGGGAAACAGATAATTCGGTCGCGTATAAGCACTTGTCACCTCGCATATACGCCGCTCACATGAAATTCACATAGCACATAGTCCGAGGGTTCATAATTCCCTCAAGTCAAGGTTAACCACGACACTTACCTCGCTCCAAAGATCACCCAATGCTCAACCACAGCTTTGCCTTTGAAACAAGCCTCCAAACCAACAATATCTAGCAATTTAATAACCAAATGATTCAAATTCAACCTTAGGAACTACCCATGAGTACAAAGCATTCAATTTAGGTCATTATTGAAAAAGTTAACAAAAGTCAACTCCGGGGCTTGCTTGGTCCAAATCCGAAATTCGGACCAAAACTCGATAACCCATTCACGCCCGAGCTCGTTTATGTAATTTTTTTTGGAATCTGACCTCAATTTGAAGTCTAAATCCCAATTTTACAAAAATCTCTAATTCTACTCGAACCCCCAATTTCCACCATGAAAACACTAGATTTTAGGTTGAAATCTTACGAAATGTAGTGAAGGATTGAAAGAAAATGAATTAGAATCACTTACCAATGATTTGGAGAAGAAGAGTTCTTTGTCAAATCGCCACTAGGGTTTTCTTGGTTTGAAAATTTGAAGAATGAACAAAAATACCGTCTAACTTCCATTTTGATCAGTTGCAGATGTCGCATTTGCGACCTGGGGTTCGCAAATGCGAGGAAACTATCGCAAATGTGAATTCCATCCTATCTATTCTTTCATCGCATTTGCGATGAATGTTTTGCAAATGCGAACTTTGATCTTCCGCAAATGCGACCGTTTGATCACCATTGCGATCACCTGTACCCCCTGTCCACTTTGCAAATGCGAAGTCTTGTTCGCAAATTCGAACTTGAGGTTCCCCAGATACTCTACACAAATGCGAGGAGTTTCTCGCAAATGCGAAGCCTAACCTTGCAAATGCGAGATCATAGGCCTGCACCAGAATTGAAGCACACCATCAATGTTTCTAAGTCCAATTTCACTCTTTAGCCTATCCGAAACTCACCCGAGTCCTTGGGAATCTAAACCAAATATGCACACAAGTCTAAAACATCATACGAAATTGCTCGCACGATCTAATCGCCAAAATAACACCTAGAACTACGAATTTCACATCAAATCAAAGGAAATTTTTAAGAAAACTCATGAACTTCTAGTTTCACAACCGGATGTCCGAATCACGTCAAACCAACTCTGTTTCTCACCAAATTTGACAGACAAGTTATAAATATAGTAATGGACCTATACCGGGTTCCGAAACCAAAATATGAACCCGATATCAGAAAAGTCAAACATTTGTCAAAATTTCAAAGTCATTAAGCTTTTAAAATTTCAATTTTTGACGAAGTTCGATACTCGGTCTAGAGACTTCCGAATTCGATTCCGGGCATACGCCCAAGTCCCAAATCACGATACGGATCCACCGGGATCGTCAAAACATGAGTCCGGGTCCGTTTTCTCAAAATGTTGACCGAAGTCAACTCAAATGGATGCCAAGGCAAACATTTCATATTTTCTCATATTTTAACATAAAAGCTTTCCGGAAAAAGCACCCGGACTGTGAACGCAAATTGAGGAGGGCTAATATGAGGTATTTAAGGCTTCAAAGCACAGAATTAGGTTCTAAAACATAAAATAACATATTGGGTCATCACAGTACCGCAGTCAACACAATACAATAAGGAATAGAAAAGATATAAATTGTTGCAGCGCGCAACCCAATCCCATAGTACAACACGATCCTCCCTTTTTCAACCATGTAAATATCAATAATAATAAGTAAATATACATGTTGCGGCGCACAATCCGATCCCACCATATAATTAGAGTCAATATCACAATTCTCCCCTTATTTCACCATATCAATCCTTCCTTCTTTCACCTGTTGCGGCGCCCGACCTGATCCCACCATATCAATATAAATCCTCCCTTATTCCACCTGTTTCGGCGCATAATCCGATCATAAATAAATCAATAAGTGCAATAAATTTAACAACTCGAATCACAAGAATCTCTACGATTAACAATTATGAAAGCTACAAATCAAGAAAGAATCTCATACCAAATCAAGAAAGGCTACAAGTATTACTGAGCAACGAGACAAGTCAAATATATGACAGTTAAAGGGTACAAGTAAGACAATTAAGGCAGGTATCAATTAATCATAGAATCATGGAAGAAACTAATATTTTTAATGCGAGAACAATAATGACTAGCACCAAGTTGAGGCATAGGAAGAAATTAAGGCATGTAACAATCAAGACATGGAATAATATAATTAATGAAATACGGGTAGACATGGAAACAAGTAATTGACGGTATATAAACACTCGTCACGTCGCATATACGCTGCTACACATGAAATTCGCATAGCACATAACTCAAGGGTTCCTACTCCCTCAAATCAAGGTTAGACCCAACACTTACCTTGCTCCACAATCAACTCAAAATTCAACCATGGCCTTGCCTTTCGAACAAGCCTCCTAACCAACCAAATCTAGCAAATTATTGACCAAACAATTCAAAATAATCTTTAGAAACTACTCACAAATGAAAGAGGCTCAATTTAGATCATTATTGAAAAATTCCACAAAGGTCAAACTCGGGCCCGCTTGATCAAAACCCAAAATTCAAATCAAAACCCAATTACCCATTCACACCCGAGCCCGATTATATAATTAGTTTCGAAATCCGACCTCAATCGAGGTTTAAATCCCAAATTTACAAAAAATTCTTTTCTACCCAAATCCCTAATTTCAACCATGCAAATCTTAGATTTGATGTTGAAATCTTATGAAATGTAATGGGTAATTGAAAAGAAGTAGATTAAACTCACGTCTTCCGATCAACGTCCCATGAGTTCTTACAATTGTAGAACGAGTTTCTATACTTTTCCAACAGAAAAAATGGATGAAAGAGCACATTAAACTTACCTTATCTGTTGAATATCTCAGCTCCTATCTAGGTTCTTCAAACTCTTGATTTTGCTCCAACTAGAACTTAAAAAGAAGAGAAAAGCAATTAGGGTTTGTGTTCAATTTTTGGGAGGATTTTTGCAGGGGCTTATCTCTGGTTGTTTTGCTATATAATGAGTGTTTTTTTTTGCAGGAGATAAGACCTTAAAGGGGCTCTTTGGACGATCCAAAATATCCCTTTTTTGGACATATTTAGTCCTCTCATTTAAGCAAGTAGGTGACACACCTACTTGTCACCTAGCAGTCTGCGCAGCCTCGCCAAAACACATATATCTCTCTACTCCGATGTCATATTCACAAACGGTTTAATGCGTTAGAAACTAAACTCATATATCTTCAATTTTATGGGTGGATCCCCATCCCCACCCCCTACCACCCCTCATAACTATAAGTATATTGGGAGAAAAACTCAGTGACATTTGACCCAAATTTCAGTATAGCTTATGAACGTAACTTGTGATGACTTTCATCGCCTTTTGTTCTACAACTCGCTTGACATCAAACTTAGCACATGACTATTACACGAATAAAATAACTCATAACATAACCCTCTTATTATGTTAATAATGCTATTCTCACCCCCAAAGGTACGGGTTATAACATTTCCAGCTTGTCGACTTTCGACAAAACATTATTTTCTTCAATTCCTTTAGCTTTTGAACCTTCCAACCCTCTTTGTACTTGTTGTTCATGATCTTCAATATTTGTAACCTCCAAGGTAACATGATTAACTTACTTTATATACTTTCAAAGATGATCTCATTTTTTGGTCTTACATAAGTTTGCTACGATGTATTTTTACGTACGAAAATATGAGGTGTAACAGAAGATCCCTCCTAAGCACAATGTCGCAAATGCGACTGTTTCACCACAAATGCGAGCCCACACCTGTCTGCACCTGCGATGCCAACTTTGCAAATGTAAAGTGCCTGACCCATACTGATGCGTGGCTAGAATTCATGATTTTAAGCATTATATACCTTGCATTTTATGTGTTTTAATGATAAAAATACACGTCGTATGTGCCTAATGGGGTTTATTTTATGTGTAGGTGAATTGGAAATGGAAACGGAGCTAAACGGATGCAAATACGTCGAAAAATACGCGAAAGGAGACACCCGGGCGATAGCCGGGCGACAGAGCCAAACAGCCTGACCCAGCCTGGCGTTAGCCAGGCGTTTGGGCTGAAACGCCAGCCC
>ML420548.1:10109-153912 GCA_005239525.1 Nicotiana knightiana | reverse complement strand
TCAGAGGCATACACGAATTTATAAGACCTTAAAAAGGCATCCCCTCGATATTAAGGCCAAGGCTATCTTACTCGGGGACTAAAGGCTACAACCATATAAAAGACTGCGGTCATATAAAAAGGCTACGGTCGAAATAATGCGGCTTGGAGACGTCCAACTTCCACAATAAAACTAAAGGCCTTCAAATACTTCAAAAAGACCAGTTAAATCAGGCAACCCTCGGCAAAAGCAAAGGAGCTTCGATAAAATTAGCCTCGAATAATGTGAAGGCTTAAAAAATATCAGCCTTCGAGAAAACCTCAAGAGGTACTCGACCATCATTGCAGATCGACTTACAAACAAGGTCCCAAACAATCAAACCGTCGAAAATTCGAAGGAGTTTAAAAACATGCAATGGCATAACAAAACTTTTACAATTCTTTAGTCAGAAAGGGGGAAAATTGTAGCCATCTTAGAGGTCGAATTGACCCAATATCAAAAGAACCTAAGGACCGATGTGTAAGAGTGTCACACCCCAAAATCGAGGGACGAGACCGACACCTAACCGAATGATTCCGGTCAAGCAGACATGGATTGCCTTTCCTACCCAACGCGTTACCCCGTGCACAATATACAAATTTATAATGAATTTACAACCAAATTTCAATTTTTCCTCTTTTAAAGCTTCAACATTTGATAATCCCAAAATATACAAACTAAGCACAACATTTCCGACATGGAACCAAGATTACGAATAATTACAACTACTACCCAATATATATATATATATACACATAACCCACATCATGTCTACGGAGCCTCTAAGAGTACTAGGAGTTTAAACAATACTTGCCGGCAACAAGGCCCTGACTATACCTTAAAAAGACATAAAATATACAAAAGTGAGATGATATAGACTACACACGGCCCCGAGAGGAAATGGGGCTCACCAGGACTGCTAGAAAGATGAAGAAGAGGCACCAGTAACGGCGAACCGAGCTACCTGCTATAGAACCACCTACATCCATATAAAAGATGTAGCGCCCCCGGTAAAAGGGACCTTAGTACCATTGAATAGTACTAGTATGTATAAATAAACTCTACTCTATGTAAAATCAAGCAATACACATATATGAGGCAGTTAAAGAAACCCAAACAAGTATTGCACAGAGATACATAGAATCACAAATGAGGTCTCCACACTTCCTTATTTCAATTGTTCTCCTGTTGAGGCGTGCAACCCGATCCCACCCTTCAATCATATTCCACCCTTATTTCTTCTATTGCACCGTGAAACCCGATCTTATCTCACAATAACATTACAACCTTATTACTTCTGTTGCGGCATGCAACCCGATCCCACCTTACAATTTCTATTGCAGCGTGCAACCCGATCCCACCTTTTACAATTTCTGTTGCGGCGTCCAACTCGATCCCACCGTACAATCACATTCACAGCAACAATCACCAACCAATATATCACAAGGATCTTCATCATGAAGAACATAAGTTCATACCAACCAATAACTATGTGAAATCAAAGCCACAGAAATTTTTATCAAACAGTGGGTCATACATGGTATTCCATCAACATATAGCTCAATTAGTTTATCCCCGTTTCTTTCCAATATTTACTACACGACATTTAGCACTTAGATACATTCAACATTTTGATTCATTATCATTTCTTTAATTTTGCAACACATCTTCTCATAACGATGTATTCAACATTTAACGAGCTTTGCACATGATAGAATAAGCACAAAAGTTCACCTTTTCGAAAGCTCATATAACATGGTAATCGAATAAGAAATTGAAAGAATGAATTCTTACACCTCGACACAGCAGGGCAATCAATTCACATATGCTCACAAGAATTTCATACCGAGTGCTCGGACACCAACAAAATGACTCTACAAGGATTAAAGTTAGACATACATACTTTGATTTGGGATTTTTCCTTAATTTCTACGACAATTCACCGGACCTTCTAGCCCTTCAATCTAGTTCACAATGTGGCATAATTGAACTTAGAATTAGGAATAACGGTCATGTCTTGAACTCACTTGAGCATTCTATCAAACACTACGTGTTCCTTTAGATTAAATGGCCTCTTTTTAGTGAAAGATTACTCTAACCCATTTCTTTTACTAGATTATGGCTAGTTGGTTACATGCATGCAAGATACCTACCCCCATCTTTATGAACTCAGCTAACCATGTCTCATTTTAACAAAAATCTGGAAATTAAGGTTGATGGGATAGAATCTTACTTCTTATGGTGAAGAAAATGGTGTCCTACTTGGTTAGTTCCAAGCTTGAGTGATGAAGGAGGATCATTTTGAAGAAGTTGGGACTTTCTCTCTCTAGAACTCTCTCATCCCTATCTCTATTTTGTTCAGAAAATCTTTAAAATGGAAGGGGGTAAGTGTTTTAATGAACTGGGGGTCGGGTATAAAATTAGAGTTTTAACAGTCCCGAAACAGAAATGCGGTCAAAAATGCGATCGCATTCATGCTATGCGGTCCGCATTCCTGTCGCATAAATGGCCCTCAAATGGGATAAAAAGAAAAGTAGACTGCCCAGGTATGCGACCACTATGCGGTCCGCATACCTGTTATACGATCGCATAGTGCGTCACATTAACTCCCTCCGCAAAATTCAAGGTGCAAGAATGCGACAACTATGCGGCACGCATTCATGAAATGCGATCACATTCTAGGTCGCATAGTTGTGCTCAAAATGGACAGCAAATTGTCCAAGTATGCGACCACTATGCGGTCCACATACCTGATATACGATCGCATAGTGGACCGCAGACCTGCGCAAATCTGAAAATTTTTATCCTTCAAGTCCCAGGGTACTTTTTACTTCACAAGGGCCCGTTTTAAGAATTTCTAGAGTTATAACAACACGGGGACCTATTTGGGCATTATTTTTAGCCATGAAATTTTACGGATCTTTACATTCTCCCCCACTTAAAATCATTCGTCCTCGAATGAGGATCGGGGAATCACTAGAGTATGAAAAACACAAAATAAGTCAACCCCCAAATTTTTACCAACTCCGATATTTCCTGAAAATTTCGGCAGAGTTTCCTTTGTAATTAGGACTATCTACCCGTCAGAGAGCCCTCGAAACACATGTTTAACCAATTACACACATTACCAGTTAGTCTATCAACTTGCACATAATCCAGTCATTTCAACAAGCTATATGTAATTCTATTGCTTCCACAAGCCTCACATAGTTCGGTTAACTCCACAAATTTGCACATAATTCAACTATTACAATGAGTTGCACATAATTCGGCTATTTCAATGAGTTTCACATAGTCCAAATAATCACAACAACATATACATTTATGGAACAAAGTTTGAGAAGTCACAATAGTAGGGTAATTAGGGGAGTGGAGCGTTCTTGCACAAAATTTAACACAATATATAATTGCTTAGGAATGACAACTTTCAAAACCACTACCGGACTTATTCAAACAAGTGGGGATATTTCTCTTTCATTTCATTTTCCGCTTCCCATGTGGCTTCTTTGACTTGTTGACTCCGCCATAATACTTTAACAGAAGCAATCTCTTTGTTCCTCAATCTATGGACTTGCCTATCAAGAATAGCAACTGGAACCTATTCATATGACAATCCTTCATTAATTTCAACCGTCTCAACTGCACAATGGCGGATGGATCCCCAATCACCTTCTTCAACATGGACACACTAAACACTGGGTGTACTAATGACATCTCACGGGGCAATTCCAGCCTATAAGCCACCTGTCCTATCCTTTGAGCAATCCTATATGGCTCGACATGCCTTGGGATCAATTTCCCTTTCTTCCCAAACCGCATCGCTCCCTTCATGGGAGACACCTTCAAGAATACCCAATCATCTACTTGAAACTCCAAATCTCTTCGACGAATGTCCCTATAGGATTTTTGACGACTCTGAGCAGTCTTCATCCTTTCCTGAATGACTTTAGCTTTTTCCATGGCTTGGTGCACAAGATCCAATACTAGCAGTTCCGCCTCACCAACCTCGCCAACCTTGAACCATCCAATCGGAGACCTACACCTCCTTCCGTACAATGCCTCAAATGGGGCCATCTGAATACTAGCATGGAAACTGTTATAATAAGCAAATTCTATAAGCGGAAAGTGATCATCCCAGATACCTTTGAAATCTAATACACAAGCCCGTAACATGTCTTCAAGCGTCTGAATGGTCCGCTCTGCCTGCCCATCAGTGTGTGGATGAAATGCTGTGCTGAGATTTACCTGCGTACCCAAACATTGCTGAAACTTCATCCAAAAGTTAGCTGTGAACTGGGCCCCTCGATCCGAGATGATAGATACTGGAGTGCCATGGAGCCTGACTATTTGTTTCATACATAACTGAGCGTAGTGTTCAACAGTATCAGTGGACTTGATTGGCAAGAAGTGAGCTGATTTCGTGAGTCGATCCACTATCACCCAGATTGAGTCGAACTTGCGCTGAGTGCGGGGTAACCCTACCACAAAGTCCATATTGATCATCTCCCATTTCCACATTGGTATTTCCATAAGCTGCGTCAACCCACTGGGCCTCTGATGCTCGACCTTCACTTGCTGACAATTTAGACACCTAGCCACAAAGTCCGCCACACCCCTCTTCATACCATTCCACCAATAAATCTCTTTGAGGTCATGATACATCTTCGTAGAACCTGGGTATACTGAATACCCTAAATTGTGAGCCTCTACCATTACCCTTTCCCTAAGATCATCCACGTCCGGAACATATAGTCTCCCTTGGCACCGCAAAACACCATCATCATTGCCGAGTGAAAATGTTGTAGTCTTAAGATTCAGAATTTCCTCTCTCGACTGTACAACTGCTGGATCTCTGAATTGCTTTTCCTTGATTTCCGTTACAAGCAAAGACTCCGCTCCGTTATGCACCACGACATTCCCTTCACCTGAGGCCAAAATACATACCCCCAGACTGGGCAACTGATAAACCTCCCGAGTCAAAAGCCTCTGACCTACTTCCAAATGAGCCAAGCTACCCATGGATTTCCGACTAAGAGCATCGGCTACGATATTCACCTTTCCTGGATGGTACAAAATATTCATATCATAGTTTTTGAGAAATTATAACCATCTCCGCTTCCTTAAGTTTAACTTCTTCTGCTTGAATAAGTATTGATGACTCTTGTGGTCTGTGAACACGTCCACATGGACCTCATAAAGATAATGCCGCCAGATTTTCAATGCAAACACAACCGCCGCGAGCTCTAAATCATGCGTCAGATAATTCTTGTCATGATTCTTGAGCTGTCTAGAAGCATACACTATAACCTTCCCACACTGCATCAACACACACCCCAACCCAACCCTTGAAGCATCACAATAAACCACAAATCCCTCTGTACCCTCTGGCAAGGTCAACACCGGCGCCGTAGTCAATCTAAATTTCAATTCTTGAAAACTCTTTTTCACAAGCATCAGACCACTGCAACTTAACCACCTTCTGCGCAGCTTAGTCAATGGGGAGGCGAGGGTAGAAAATCCCTCCACGAACCTCCGATAATATCCAGCCAAACCCAAGAAACTGTGAATCTCTGTTGGGATCGTTGGTCTAGGCTAATCCTTTACCGCTGCAATCTTTTGAGGATCAACATGAATCCCTTCCCTGGAAACAACATGGCCCAAAAAGGTGACTGATTCTAGCCGAAACTCAGATTTTGAAAACTTTGCATACAACTGGTGCTGATGAAGAGTGTGTAGAACTACCCTCAGGTGATTAGCATGATCTTCCTGACTTCGCGAATAAACAAGGATATCGTCAATAAAGACAATCACAAAGGAGTCAAGAAATAGTTTGAAAACCCGATTCATAAAATCCATAAAAGATGTTGGGGTGTTGGTTAGCCCAAAAGACATTACCAGAAATTCGAAGTGCACATATCGAGTCCTGAAGGCAGTCTTAGGAATATCCTGCTCCCTGATGTTTAACTGGTGATACCCGGACCGCAAATAAATCTTTGAAAAGAACTTAGCACCTTGCAACTGGTCGAACAAATCATCTATCCGACACAATGGGTTTTTGTTTTTGATTGTGACCTTGTTGAGCCGCCGATAATTAATACACATCCGAAGTGATCCGTCTTTATTTGTGACAAAAACAACCGGTGCGCCCCAAGGCGACACACTTCGCCGAATGAAACCTTTTTCTAATAGATCTTTCAATCGCTCTTTTAACTCCCTCAACTCTGCTGGCGCCATTCGGCAAGGTGGAATAGATATTGGTTGCGTATCTGGAAATACATCAATCCATAAATTGATCACTCTATCTGGTGGAATCCCAGGATGCTCGTTCAGGAATACTTTAAGAAATTCATTCATAACAGGCACGTATTCGGGAGAAGGCACCTCTGAAGTGGTGTCCGCAACCCGGACCAAATGGTAGATGCACCCTTTTCTGATCATCTTAGAGGCTTTAAGGTAGGAAATAAATCTACCTCTTGGCACAACATTATTCCCCTCCCACTCGATAACTGATTCATTAGGAAACTCGAGCCTCATAATTCTGGTTCGGCAGTCGAGTTTAGCAAAGCACGAATATAGCTAATCCATCCCCATAATTACATCAAAATCTACCATTTCTAACTCAATAGGATCAGTCGTGGTATCCGGATCACGCACCGTGACAACACAATTCCTATAGACTCGTACGGCCGTAATAGAATCACCAACCGGAGTTGACACAAAGAACGACTCGAGAAGCTGTTTGGGTTCTATCCCAAAACTTGAAGCAATAAATGGAGTAACATATGACAAAGAAGACCCGGGATCAATAAGAGCATAAACATCCTGTGACTGAACAGTCAGAATACCTGTGACAACATTTGGAGAAGCCTCCGCACTCTGGCGACCACTCAAAGCATAGAACTGACTAGGTCCCCCTCGACCCCGGGCTCCACCTCTAGCTGCACAGCGCCCTGCTGAAGCTGGAGGGGGTGCTGAAGATGTAGCGACTAAAGAACTGGATGGCTAAGGGGTGCCCCTACCCGTGCCCAAACGGGGTGCATGATAGTCTCGCTGAACGTGGCCTCTCACTCCACACCTATATCATACTGGTATGTACAAGTAACATGGCTCAGAATGAAACCTCCCACACTTAGGGCATGGGGCCCTCCGCTGCTGCTGGAACATCCCACCTGAATGACTCGATTGATGGAATCTCCTACTGTCTGAACCTAGTCCAACGCGACCTCCCTGCTGATAATTGTGCCCTGGTGGCGGCGCACTAACTGAGTACTGAGCATAGGACTGAGATGGTCCTGATGACCCTCACCCAAGGACTGATCTCCCTCCTCCAACTGAATTCCCAGGGTTGCCCGCTGACCGGGCCCTACTACTGCTCTCCCTCTCCATCCTTATCTTTAGTTTCTGAGCCTCCGTAGCCTGGGCAAATCCCATAATCTTCCCGTAGTTCATATCTGAATGAAGAGCAGCTGTAGAAGCTTTACTAATAACTAAGGGACCAAGGCCCTGAATAAACCGACGAACTCTAGCCTCCATAGTAGACACCATGTGAACAACATATTTGGACAAGCGCACGAACTCCATATGATACTCCCACACACTCATGCTGCTCTGCTTAAGGGCCTCAAACTCTGTACCACGGGCTGCCATAATCTCGGCAGGCAAGAAATGATCCTTAAAGGCATCCACAAACTCCTCCCACCTCGCCGGAGGGCTCCCCTCTCCAAGGGAACTCTCCCACATTTCAAACCATGAGTATTCCTCTCCCTTCAGACGATAAGAAGCCAACTCAACCCCCTCTTTCTCAGTAGCCATCATAACTCAGAGGGTCTTGCACATCTCATCAATGAACTTCTGAGGATCAGCCTCTAGGTTGGTGCCTGTGAACTCTGGATGGGCTAACCGTAGAAACTGGTTGACCCTGGAACCTGAAGAATCCCCTTGCTCGCTAGAGGATGCAGGGGAAGCATGTGATCTTTGGGCCTGGGAGGCCACTAGCTGAGTTAACATCTGAATAGATCACCATAAGAAATACCGGGATTGGAAGCTAGGACTGAGGAAGGATCAAGAACATCATTGGGAGGGACTGCATCACCCTCCGCTGGAGTAGGAATAGGAATATCTTGGCCTGGGATGGAAGAGTCAGGCATATTCAGGGTCGGGGAATCGTTCTCACCCGCACCATCAAATAAAGAATTCACGGCCACTCCTGGGGTGGCATTGGCCTCTGGGCCGAGTCGGGCTCTCTTCTTGGGTGCCATTTACTAAAAAATGGAACAATGCACGATTTAGAGATAGAGAACCTCACCTTCCACCACATCGGACGATACAGAGTAACAATGAAAGGGTATTTTCCTAAATGTTCATGCATCCCACTAATTATAGATGTTGTCGACAACACACCGATAAGAAGGGCTCTACTAGACACGGCTCCAAGACATCCTAGGACACTTTTAAAACCTGAGGCTCTGATACAAAGTTTTTCACGCCCCAAAACCAAGGGATGAGACCGACACCTAACCGAATGATTCCGATCAAGCAGACCTGGATTGCCTTTCCTACCCAACGCGTTACCTTGTGCACAATATAAAAAATTATAATGAATTTACAACCAGATTTCCATTTTTCCTCTTTTAAAGCTTCAACATTTGATAATCCCAAAATATACAAACTAAGCACAACATTTCCAACACGGAACCAAGATTACGAATAATTACAACTACTACCCAATCTCTCTCTCTGTCTCTCTCTGTCTGTCTGTCTGTCTCTCTCTCTCTCTCTCTCTATATATATATATATATATATATATACACACACACACATACAACCCACATCATGTATACGGAGCCTCTAAGAGTACTAGGAGTTTACACAATACTTGCCGGCAACAAGGCCCTAGGTATACCTTAAAAAGACCTAAAATATACAAAAATGAGATGATATAGACTACACACAGCCCCGAGAGGAAAGGGGGCTTACCGGGACTGCTAGAAAGATGAAGAGGAGGTACTAGTAATGGCGAACCAAACTACCTGCTATAGAACCACCTACATCCATATAAAAGATGTAGCGCCCCCAGCAAAAGGGACGTTAGTACAATTGAATAGTACTAGTATGTATAAACAAACTCTACTCTATGTAAAATCAAGCAATACACATATATGAGGCAGTTAAAGAAACCCAAACAAGTATTGCAGAGAGATATAGAGAATCACAAATGAGGTCTCCACAGTTCCTTATTTCAATTGTTCTCCTGTTGCGGCGTGCAACCCGATCCCACCCTTCAATCATATTCCACCCTTATTTTTTCTCTTGCGGCATGCAACCCGATCCCACCTCACAATCACATTACACCCTTATTACTTTTGTCGCGGCGTGCAACTCGATGCCCCCTTACAATTTCTGTTGCGGCGTGGAACCCGATCCCACCTTACAATTTCTGTTGCGACGTGCAACCCGATCTCACCTTAAATTTTTTTTTGCGGCGTGCAACCCGATCCCGCCGTACAATCACATTTCATAGAAACAGCCACCAACAGTTATATCACAAGGATCTTCATCATGAAGAACATAAGTTCATACCAACCAATAACTATGTGAAATCAAGGCCACAAAAATCCTTATCAAACAGTGAGTCATATATGGTATGCCATCAACATATAGCTCAATTAGTTTATCCCCGTTTACTTTCGATTATTTAGTACATGACATTTAGCACTTAGATACATTCAACACTTTGATTCATTATCATTTCTTTCGTTTTGCAGCACATCTTCTCATAACGATGTATTCAACATTTAACGAGCTTTGCAAATGATAGAATAAGCACAAAGAATCACCTTTTTGCAAGCTCATATAACATGGTAATCGACTAAGAAATTCAAAGGACGAAGTCTTACACCTCGACACAGCAGGGTAATCGATTCACATATGCTCAATCAAGAATGTCATACCGAGTGCTTGGACACCAACAAAATGACTTTACAAGGATTAAAGTTAGCCATACATACCTTGATTTGGGATTTTTCCTTAATTTCTATGACAATTCACTGGACCTTCTAGCACCTTCAATCTAGTTCACAATGTGGCATAATTGAACTTATAATTAGGAATAATGGCCATGACTTGAACTCACTTGAGCATTCTATCAAACACTAGGTGTTCCCTTTAGATTAAATGGCCTCTTTTTAGTGAAAGATTACTCTAACCCATTTCCTTTTACTAGATTATGACTAGTTGGTTTCATGCATGCAAGATCCCTACCCCCATCTTTATGAACTAACCTAACCATGTTTCATTTTAACAAAAATCTGGAAATTAAGGTTGATATGGTAGAAGCCTACCTCTTATGGTGAAGAAATGGTGTCATACTTGATTAGTTCCAAGCTTGAATGATGAAGGAGGATCACTTTGAAGAAGTTAGGACTTTCTCTCTCTAGAACTCTCTCATCCCTATCTCTATTTTGTTCAGAAAATCTTTAAAATGGAAGGGGGTAAGTTTTTTAATGAACTGGGGGTCGGGTATAAAATTAGAGCTTTAACAGTCCCGAGACAGAAATGCAGTCAGGAATGTGATCGCATTCCTACTATGCGGTCCGCATTCCTGTCGCATAAATGGCCCTCAAATGGGGTAAAATGAAAACTAGACTGCCCAGGTATACGACCACTATGCAGACCGCATACCTGTTATGCGATCACATAGTGCGTCGTATAACTCTCTCCGCAAAAGTCAAGGTGCAAGGATGCGACAACTATGCGGCCCGCATTCGTGAAATGCGATCGCATTCTAGGCCGCATAGCTGTCCTCAAAATGGACAACATGCTGTCCAAGTATCCGACCACTATGCGATCCGCATACCTGATCTGCGATCTCATAGTGGACCGCAGACCTGCGCAAATTTGAAATTTTTTATCCTTTTAACTCCCGGGGTACTTTTTACTTCACAACGGCCCGTTTTAAGAATTTCTACAGTTATAACAACACGGGGATCTATTTGGGCATTATTTTCAGCCATGAAATTTTATGGGTCATTACAAAGAGCCTAAGGGACGATATGTAAGAGCCAAAGGGCAAATATAATGAGCCTAAGGGCCAACCTAAAGAGCCTAAGGGCTAACTTAAAAGAACCTAAGGGCCGATACTTAAAAAGAACTTAAAGGCCGAACTACACCGTGCTCGAGACCTTACCCAGTCCGGACTCGAAAGTCTCAAGCTTAAGCTTAGATCGAAGATCGGACCTTTAGTGGTCATCTACTATCGATCATCAAGAAAAACACAAAAAATTAGGGTTTTGTATTCTAAGTCCAATACATCGGACTGATCGTCAACAACAAATCTCAAAGGCAAAGACAAGTCAGAAATTAACACAACACAAAGATGAAACAAAAGATTCTTTATATACAGATGATGGTCCAAAAGGATGTTTACAAAGCTCCCACACGGAGCCCTTACACAAAAGAAGAAAAATGAAAGAAGCTTAGTCTACTGTCGGGGCACTCGATCGGAGGTAGTTTCCTCAGGAGTTGCATCTTCGATAGCTTGACCTTCGGCAGCCTGATCTTCGGTGGCCTCTTCCTCCTCGGGGACTTCGTCTTTGTCCCCCACTCTCAGAGCCACTGGCAGGATCCTCATCGGAAGTGAGCAATGTCGCTGCCTCTTCTTCTAAGGCCATCACCTTCTCGATCTCATCATAAAGATCAAAGCCTTCGACCCGCACCTCCTCGAGGGCGTGCCTTCGAGACTCCAACTGAGCTTGATTGATGGCCCGTGTTAACTTAAGCTCGGCCGCATCAGCTGCCTTCTTCGCCTGAGCATTGGCAGCAGCAGCAATGGTCCGATATGTAGACATAATTGCATCAGCTTCGGACAAGGCTTTGGATAATTTTGCAACCGACTCATTATGAAGGTCCTTATATTTACAGCTTTATTCCTTTGCACCCTGAAGTTGGTGCTCGCCGAGGTTAGCTTATCTTGAAAAGTATGCTTCTCGGAGGCCATATCATCCAAGAGCTGCTTCAACCCGAGGATCTCAATATCTTTGATCCTAAGCTGCTCCTGAAGTTGTCCCACCAGGTCATCCTTCTGCTTGAGATGCAAGAATCGAGTCGATACATTAAACACTAAAAGGAGTAAGCCTAAAATAAGACCGCAAAGGATATATTACCTGCTCAACAAAATCGGCCCGCTCTCGGGACGCCTTCTCCAAACTTGCTCGAAGGTCATTGAGTTCCCCCTCCCTTTTGGCATAAAGAGCCTTGAGCTCATCCGACTCTAACATGAGTTTCCTAAGCTCATCTTCGCAGTGGGCCAGCTCAGCTCATGACTTGGAAAAGGCTTGTCGAAGAGCATCACAGCCTAAAAAACAAAGGAAGAAGGTCAGAAAGGCAAGAACCAAACTCAAGATATATTTGTTAAGGCGAAGATTACCTGTTTTTGAAGTTTCTCGGCCTCTTAAAAAATGAACGAGGCATCAAGGTCGGGGCCTTACTCAACCCCGGCGAAGCACTCTCCAAATATATCATTCTCTCCTTGGGATGCTCCCACGTCGGGAGTCTTCATATCTTGGGTGTCACGCCCTAAAACCGAGGGACGAGACCGGCGCATAACCGGATGATCCCCGTCAAGCGGACCTGGATTGCCTTTCCTACCCAATGCATCACCCCGGGTTTATAACATACAAATCTATAAATGAAATAGCAAATGGAATCAATGTTTAAATTTACAACATAAGTCCACTTTCCTCTTTTTATAGCTTTATCATTTTATAATCCCAAAATATACAACTAAGCTCAACATTTCCAACACGGGACCACAGTTACGAATAGCTACAACTACTACCCAAATATATACAACCCATACAGTTTCTACGGAGCCTCTAAAGGTATGGAGAAGAGTATACATACTTGCCGGCAACAAGGCCCTGGCTATACCTTTACAACATAAGCAAAAGAGAATGATATAGACTACACACGCCCAGAGAGGAAATGGGGCTCACCGGATCTGCTAAAGGTATGAAGGGGTAACACTACTATCGGCGGTCTGAGCTACCTGGTGTGGAACCACCTACATCCATATAAAAGATGTAGCGCCCCCGGCAAAAGGGACGTTAGTACCATTGAATAGTACTAGCATGTATGAACAAAGTTTATTCCAAGTAGAATCACATAGTGTCACGACCCAAAATTCCCTCCGTTGGGTATCGTGATGGAACCTAGTCTTAGGGACTAAGTAAGCCTAACAGTTACTGAATAACAACAATAATAAAAGAAGGCTAGCAGTTTCAATATAAAATCTCAACAGAATGTACAAACTTTCCCAAAACCGGTAGAACAAGTCATAAGCTCTACGAATCTCCTACAACTTCCAAGTACAACTGTTTCGAAATAGATACAACAATGTATGAATAATAAATACAAAGAAGGTGACTCCGACGCCTGCGAACGCAGCAGCAGGTTACCTTGAGTCTCCTCGGCAACCATCCACACAACTATTACAATAGATACCTGTATCTGCACACAAAAAGGTGCAAAAGTGTAGTATGAGCACACCACAACGGTGCCCAGTAAGTATCAAGACTAACCTCGGTGGAGTAGTGACGAGGACTAGTCAAGACACCACTGGTCTACAAAATAGGTAACATGAATATAGAAAAGATCGAACGTCACATCTATCTAACACTTCTCAGGATAATCCACCACAATGACAATATAAAGAGGAAGGAAATTATAGAAATCAATCACGAAACAACAAATAAATACACAGAAAGATGGATAGCAAAACAAGCCAAATTGAAAGGAAACACAATACAATAGAGGACATCGATAACTCAACCCCACGTCGGTTTGTTCACATCGGGCCTTAGCCATCAAAATCCATAACTGAATGAAATCTTTAAACAACAATTCATATGAAAACTTTTGCAAATAAAAGTTATTTTAGTATGGAAAAGTTTACTTTGAAAACATACTTTCTCCAAAAGTAGATATAAGTATATTTAATAGAGAGAATTACGTAAAACATAGTTTCTTTCAAAATACGAAACTTCCCAAAGATGCTTTCCAAATAAATGGCTTCCAAATATCATTTTGGGCAAGACTAGTACTTTTCAAATATACCTTCGATGTAAAAGTCATTCAAATATAATCATTTCAAAACCATTGTTTCTTCAATAATACTTTTCAATAAAATCCCTTGATCAAAATCTCCTCAAGATTTATCCATCCGAACTCAGTCCGTAACTTAGAAATTGCCATGCAGTACAGGAGGAATATCAAATCTTGCCCATAAATGCAGTAAATAGCAAACAAGAACAACGGAAATAATAATAAATAAATACGGCACAAAATGTCCCCTCGTGCTAAAATAACATAAATACGGCACAAAATGTCCCCTCGTGCTAAATAAGATAAACACCACACGGAATGTCCCTTCGTTAAAACATAGCATAACGTGGCAGAATGTCCCTCGTGCTAAATAACATAAACATGGCACGAAATGTCCCATCGTGCTAACATAACATAACATGGAACAGAATGTCCCCTCGTGCTAAGATAACATCACATGGCACAAAATGTTCCCTCGTTCTAAATAACATAAACATGGCACAGAATGTCCCCTCGTGCTAACATAACATAACATGGCACGAAATGTCCCCTCGTGCTAACATAACATAACATGGCGCGGAATGTCCCCTCGTGCTAAATAACATAAACATGGCACAAAATGTCCCCTCGTGCTAACATAACATAACATGGCGCGGAATGTCCCCTCGTGCTAAATAACATAAACAACAATTTAACAAGGGAAATCAACAATAAGAACCATAAATCACAACATCCCAGAAGGGGAGTAAACAACGCAAACAATATCATCAACAATATAAACAACAATAGAAATCATACCATCCCGGCAAGGGAGCTAACAATGAAAACAATATCATTAACAGCACAAACGGTAATAGAAACCATAACATCCTGGCAAGGGAGTCAGCAAAGCAAACAACATCATCAACAATGGAATAGTAATAGGAACCACACAATCCCGGCAAGGGAAACAACTATAACCCATCTTCACCTAAACAGTTAACTTCACGGAATAAACTCAACTTCAACAAAGGCCCACTAATAGGAAACATCGACGAAATACCAATAACATAAATGTCTAACAATTAGACCTAAGTATAACTTAAGGGAATAGTCATATAGATCACAAAGTAATACTCACGAGCATGCTTGACTCCAATGAATAGATGTTCAAACTACGACTAATAACCTATAAGGCTAGATGACATGAATTAGAGTAAATTAGGCAAGCTAGGAAGGAAATATAGCATGATGATAAGAGAAGTGGAATATTCAGTTAAGTAAAGTAAAGTCAAATAGCCAACGAAGGAATCCAAAAACAAGTAATTCTAATTAAATAGGAAGGGATGAAATTAACAACCAAGGATTCGAATGTAACAATTACAAATCGTACACAGGTAATAATAAAACCTACAAATCCTAAAAGGGCAATCTAATTACAAATAAGTACAAGTACACACTTGTCACCTCGCATAATCGGACTACAATCAACACGGAAGACTCAATCCTAAGGGGTAGTTCCCCCCACAAGGTTAGACAAGATACTTACCTCAATTCCCAAGAATCCAATCAAGCCTCTAGCACTACTTTCCCTCTCGAATTCAACTCTGGAACAACAATATCTAGACATAATTAACTTAATTATATCAATAACGACTCAATAAATTGATCCCATAGCCTAATTATCNATAATTCTCGAAGGGAACACTCACCCAAAGCCTAAGGATCATTAATATACGATTCTTACTTGATTTCATGGCCAATTCACAGAAAATTCTCAAATGATTACAAGTTTTAGGTTACTACCCAAATTCTTGATTTTTGCACTAATTTATGTAGTTAATTAAGCTAGAATCCATGCATGAAGCTAATTTTTGAGTAGAGTTCACTTACCTTAGAAGACCAGGTCGTTAGCCCTTAACAATGGAGGAAAATCTCCCAAGGAAGAAGAAAGAAATGAGAAAAATGGGTTTAAAACCCGTATATAAAACACACTGCCTGCACAGTGATTCCGCACATGCGGCTCGGGGACCGCACCTGCGAGAAAAATCGCTCACCTGCAGAAATGGGCTGGGGAGCCTGAGCCCGCACCTGTGGCTCAGCTCCTGCAAAATATATTCCGCACCTGCGATAATTGACTAGGCCATTGGGTGATCGCACCTGCGATCCTGGGGACCGTAGGAGCGGTCCCGCACCTGCGACTGGGCAACCGCACCTGCGGTCACACCAGAACAGGTGCACCAACATCTACGTCTTGCTGGTTTTTAGCCCCGTTAGGTGCCCGGAAGGCACCTTGGCCCACCTGAGCCCTAGTCTAAATATACCAACGAGTACCAAATCATAATACGGACTCGCTCGAGCCTTCGGAACATCCAAAACAATGCTAAAACTCAAAATCACACCCTCAAACCCCAAGAACCAAACTTAGGAACTTTATGTTTTCTAGACTTCGCTAACAATGTGCCGAACTGACCTATACAACTCGGAATGACACCAAATTTCACAGATAACTCACAAAACATATATTAAACATGTTCCGCGCTCAGGAACCATAATACGACCCCGATAACACAGATTTCACATCAAGGTTCATTTTCAAAAGTCCTTATTTTCAGAAAACAATTTTCTTTAAAAAATCATTTCTCGGGCTTGGGACCTCAGAATTCAATTCCGGGCATATGCCCAGGTCCCATATTTTCCTATGGACCCTTCGGGACCGTCAAATTATGGGTCCGGGTCCGTTCACCAAAAACGTTGACCGAACTCAACTTTATTCAAATTTCTAATACAAAACTATCATTTTCTCAGTTTTTCACATAAAGGCTTCCCGGCTACACGCCCGGGCTGCACATGCCAATCGAGGTGAGATGGAAGGAGGTTTTTTTTACAACCTCGGAACATAGAATTAGCTAGAAAAATACGGGATGACCTTTTGGGTAATCACACATAGTACACCATTGTAAGACAGTCAGGGTAACCACACAAGTACCACACAGATATACAGAAAGTTACAAATGGAGATTCCACTGTTATTCATTTTAATTATTCATCTATTGCGGCTCGCAACCCGATCCCACCGTACGTTCTCATCTCACCCTTATTACCTCTCCACCCTTATTACTTTGTGTTGCGGTGCGAAACCCGATCCCACCATACAATCACATTTCACCCTTATTACCTCACCACCCTTATTACTTCGTGTTGCGGCGCGCAACCCGATCCCACTGTGCGTTCACATCTCCTAGCAACAATAACCAACAATTACATCACATGGATATTCATCATCATGAACATAAGTTTATATCAACCAACAACTATATAAAGTCAAGGCACAATAATCCTTACCAAACAATAATTCACATATGGTGTTGCCATCATTATTTAACTCAATTAAATCAACCCACGGTTTCTTTTCATCATTTGCCACACTCGGCCCTTAGCAATCAGATATCTTCCCACATTAGAGTATGTTAACATTCTTTCATTTAGTGGCACATACTGGCATATTGACATATTCGAACATTTAGCGAACTTTACACATGATAGGATAAGCACAAAGAATCACTCTTCGCAACCGCTATTATCATGGTAGTCGACAAAGAAAATCAGAGAATGAACTGGTACACCTCGACATAGCAGGACAATCAATTCACATATGCTCAAGCAAGAATTTCATATCGTTTGCTCGGACACCAATTAGGTGACTCTACAAGGACATGATTAAAGTTAGTCATACATACCTTGAATCGGAATTCCTCTTTAATTTTCTACCACAATTTACCGAACCTTCTAGCACCTTCAATCTAGTTCACAATGTGGAATAATTGAACTTAGAATTAGGAATAATGATCATGTCTTGAACTCACTTGAGCACTCTATCAAACACTATGTGTTCCTTTAGATTAAATGGCCTCTTTTTAGTGAAAGATTACTCTAACCCCTTTCCTTATACTAGATTATGACTAGTTGGTTACATGCATGCAAGACTCCTACCCCCATCTTCATGAACTCACCTAACCATGTTTCATTTTAACAGAAATATGGAAATTTAGGTTGATGGGGTACAAGCTTACCTCTTGTAGTGAAGAAAATGGTGTCCTACTTGATCAATTCCAGGATTGAGTAGTGATGGAGCAACAAATTTGATGAAGTTGGAACTCTCTCTCTCTAGAACCCACTCTCTCCTCTCTCTAATTTATCATAAAATGAGCTTAAAATGAAAGGGGTATGTGTTTTAATGAAATGGGGTTCGGGTATAAAATTAGAATTTTAACAGTCCCGAAGTAGAAATGCAGTTAGAGGAATGCGATGGCATGTCACGACCCAAACTGGAGGATCATGACTAGCACCCGGGCCATACTTGCCGAGCACCAACATACATTTTCTCTAACCTTCTTATTATCTTTTAGGGATAACGAGATCAATATAATGGTATATATGGATCATGAACATACATCACATAGGATGACATGATTGCTAAGAAACTACATAAAAGGTACGAGCTACAACGCTGCCATGAAAGACTATACAACAAAACTTATCCAAACAAGGTATACAAAACTATACAGGAGTCGACACCTATCTATGAGCCTCTAAAGGAGCATAAGTAATGCAACATAGCCGGAACAGGGCCCCAACATACCCATAATATCTATAACAGAAATGCACACCAAGACCACGACAAGTCCGGAGAAGGGATCTCGCCTATAACCGCTGAACTGGAAAGCCTATTGTGGTGGGGGAGCTGTGTCTACCTGTCTATCAGGAGCTGCAGCACGACCTACAGCACACACAAATAAAAGGGCGTCAGTACGAATAAAGTACTGAGTATGTATGACAGGAAACCATACATAAGAACAGTAATGTAAAGAGAGATGTATGGGATGCAACCTGTAGCATCTGAGTTCTTCTAAGAGACATTAACACAAAACGCATGATTCATATATATACATAATCTTTTTAAACATCCGCCTCTGTGGGCATCATCATAATCATAGAACATTCGCCTCTGTGGGCATCATCATCATCATATCATACCCGACCTCAAAGAGGACTCGGTAAACCCAACTGATCAGTGGTTTCAAAACAGGTGCCATACCCGGCCGACTATAGCGCGGCTCGGTAGAGTAAAATAGATACATATATATAATGCATGCAAGACTCATTGGAATCATGTTCTGAAAATTACGGAGTGACGTAAGGTCGGTATTCTCCGTACACATCCTTAGGGCTAACTCATCATCGAGAATCTTATAAGAATCAGGAAGTACCAACAATATTAATAACATAAGAACAAGAGAAGCAACCTCAACATCAATTGTTCCATAAGAAGGGAAACAATGTAAGTACTGCTAGTTTCTAAGAGTAGAGTATCTTTGGAAGCTCGTTCATTGCATTATGTACAATCGGAGTCGTGCAAAAGAAGGAAAGAGATAGCCTAACATACCTTGTATATACAACCCCAACCTCAAGCTACGCAAATGTCACAACTCCTTAATCTACAATAAGAGCAACAACACTATCATTATCATTTAAGCGTCATAACTATTATGTATCGACCACAAACTATTTACGATGAAACAGACAACACCCACCCTATTTATATGACTTCAAACAAGTCAAAACAATCACCAAATATACCAAACAACATCAATACTAATCATACTGAGCCTCCCAAAACAGTCCACATACAACCTAATCACTTCACACATAAGACGACCACCTTAGTCGTGTCAAACGACCCGGAAATATTACAACGAACGACCAGCTCACAACCC
Organism: Nicotiana knightiana; assembly: GCA_005239525.1. Lineage (NCBI taxonomy): Eukaryota > Viridiplantae > Streptophyta > Magnoliopsida > Solanales > Solanaceae > Nicotiana > Nicotiana knightiana. Next base: position 134,038 of record ML420548.1, on the reverse strand, counting down.
TACATCTATATGGTGTTTATCCACACCCTTCCTCCTCCAAAATTCTACAAAATGGTAGTAAAATACGCAGCCCAACAACTACACAAAACAGTCCGCTACAAGTCAAATAACCCGAACTCACGGCTTCCGATCACCGTCCCGTGAGGTCTAACTATTAGGAAACATATTTATCAACCTTCATTGATATTTAAACACTTAGATACAGATATTATACGTTTATTAACTATGAATAACCTTCCAAAACTCTAACTACAAAGAAAAAGGAGAGGCAGTATAATAACACTTACGCCGTAGGGATCGTTTTGATATTAGTGCTTCTCGATTTCATGTCCGGAATGATAATATTCTTTGAAACCCTAGAAGATAGCTTAAGGTTATGTTTATGAGTGTTATATGGTCGTTTGTTTCTGAATAATGAAGAGAAATACTACCTAAGGTTTATATATATCAAGTTTGAAAAAGTAAAAGAGGTGCTAGCTTGGCACCCTAGGATTGGTCCATCTTCCGACGCTTATATCTTTTTATCCTGATGCCGTATGAACGAACGGTTAAGAGAGTTGGAAACTACATTCCAAGAACTTCAATATGGTATTTTATATGTCCTAATAAGACCTCATATAGCACATGAAATGTATTTCTCAAAAAGTTCTGGTGATCCACCTACTTGTCACTTATGATGTCTGCGCAATCTCGCGAAATTGCAAATATCTCTCTACTCCTATGTCGTATCAATGAACGGTTTAATGCGTTGGAAACTAGACTAATAGATATTCAGTTTGGTAGGTAGATTATCTCCTAATTACAGGAATATCGGGAGAAAATATCAGTTACATTTGACCTAATATTAAGCACATTATGAGTGTAACTTGTGAAGAACTTTGCCAACTTTTGTTCCACCACTTGCTTGACTTCAAAACGTAGAACAAAACTATCATACGATATAAATTAACTCATATANCCTCTTGGTACTCGTAATTCATGATCTTAAATATTTGTAACCTCCAATGTAACATGATTAACTTACTTTATATTCCATCAAATATAATCTTATTTCTGAGCTTACATCAATTGACTTACGATGTACTCTCACGTACGAAAACATGGGCTGTAACATCATCCCCCCTTTTGAAACATTCGTCCTCGAATTTTGACTAATGCACTTTTCCATATCTTAAGCAATAACTCTTACGAATAATTTAACATTGTCTTTTCCATCTAGGGAGTTGTTCCGTGAATAAATCCAAAGGCTAGAACATTCCCCCCTTTAGTCCTCTTTCTCACACCACGACTTGTGGTCGAACTCCTTTCAATGTCGTAACTAGTACTACCTTTTTTCATGCAGCCTAGACAATTCTAACCTTGAATGTGCGCCAATGCGACTCTTATCTCCTTTTTTATTTCTTGTTAGCTTTTAACCTATCTAAATTATTCAGTTGGTGAAGATATATTGTACTATGACAAGCTGTCCCTCTGGGCATCTATAGGTGTACTAAAGTTCTTTGTTTAGTATTTTGTTGAACTTACGACTATTGTTATATCTTGTTTCATAGCCTCAGTTATCTATTCTTATGGTTTTACCACTACTAGGTAGGTCATACTATATCATAACTCTTGCTTCAGTTTATTATATGGAGACTTGCCACCCAAATCCAGGTTTTTCTCTCACCGCTTATCCTATATGTATAAATCTAAGCCATTTAATACTTCCTTATTACCGTCCATCTTAATAATGACAGCATAATCTCATCTCATACTTTGTAACTTTCATCCATTCATTGTTGATTCACCTTCATATTTATCTATAATCTACCACTGATAATTTAAAATCTCTTATGTAATATATCGTCACTAGAGCTCACGTCTCATCGGGGAACATCTGAAGTGATTTTCCTGATCCACTTAGGGACGATACTATAATACAATAACTTTATTTCATAGCATCTCAATGTGATTAATCTTATGGGAGTATTCTAATCACGTGCAGTTCATGAAATACCTGGTCTCTAAATCATTACTCAATCCAAGGTCTAAACGTCATCCTCTTATCATTTATCACAATTATACCCTTACTTTACTACCATGGTCCCATTCTATCTCTTTAGGTTTTAAACTCCTTTGAGTTCACTCATGATATACTGAGTTTTTTTATAACTGCATGGAAACCATCAANGAATTACCTATTCTCGTCACCTTCTCACACACCTTTTCTTATCCTTACTCCTGCCTAGCTAAAACCTTGTTGCTCTACCATACTTTAGCTTGCGACCTACGCACATCTACTTATACTACTCGTAACCTTCCTTTCATCATGTTAGCACCATAGATTTCCTTTCACGACTTCTCAGTTGTCTTTAAATGTAAACAATTACTTTTCCTGGTCGTTCTGCCACTTGCTGCATGGATACTTGGCCTATCTTAGTGCCCATGAATATGGGAGTTCCCTGTAACTCATATGATCCCAATTATCAACTTTGGATTGATTTTTTTTTCTTCTTCCGTTCATTAGCTATGATAGGTTCCACTTTCTTATGGAGTGCATACAACATTATAGTGAGACTGCTGTTACAAGACCATTTCTACTTTAGGTCACTATGCTTATGTTGAAGCATGTTTCCTTATTTCCTCAGCTAGTCTTTCGTTGTAGTACTTATGGAAGAACTTATAACTCTTATAAAGCTGAGACCTTATTACATTGTATATCCCATGGTATTTCTGATGTTCTTACTCGCCTATCATTATCCTTAGTTACTTACATCCATGACCTTGTGCTTGTAGGGTTTCTTCTGAATTTAAATTTCAGTTTTCTCCACTGTGGCACTCTCTTTTATTTCCGTAACACTTATATTGTACCTTCTACTACCCCAACTCTTGTCTGAATATTTCTCGAGGATTACGATTTTGTATCTAAGAGACTGAGTTTCCTATGCTGGGTTTCACTACGTTTATCTTGCATGATCTACTAGTTTTCCTATATCCTCCTATCTATCCATAACTAGGCTCTTCCTGAATCAACTACTGACTACCCATTGGTCCACTCTCATATCTTTATTTTATGTAACGCCTCTTGGGTTATGTCGTTTGTCTTAACTTACCTCTTGTACGAGATCCTTATGTATCAAGTTTTAATTATTACTTATGTATCAATATCATCGAGTGTGAAACCCTTATTTATTCTCCCCAACATCATGCTTGCATAATGTTCTGGAGTTATATTATATCTGTAGGATATGAATAAATGCAATCTTATTCCTTTCACCTTTTTACCACATTCTTCCTTTACCATTCGATATTTACCTCTTCATCTTTGGCATTTTGTTTCTACATCTTCACAGACATTACTCGCCTTGCGGTAACCCTTCTACACCAGGTATAATTGAATTTCGTACACACAAGGGTGACACGTGGTATAACTGGCACATTTAGTCCCTTAAGCTTAACTCTGCTCGTAGTGCTTGCTTTAGGGACGCGTCTTCGTGAATGATGTTTAAAGGTTATTCTTCTATTGTTCATTCTATTATTGTCGAAACACTATCTTTGAAATGATGTCGACTATTACTAATTCCTTTGATCCCTAATTCATGTTCGATTTTTTTTTCTTGTTTACTAACCCATACTAATTTCTATTACTTAGGGGTCTAACTTTTCCTTATGGTAATCACGTGTGAGTCACCAACTCATTTCTCGAAATGAAGGTATGGCTTTATGGCTTACACTTTTGTATTATCTGAAGGCCAGTCTCCTCTCATTTTTTTCCTTCACTTGACTATAGACTTTATCATTATACCATATTCCGATTTACCGCTATCACTCATTTATCACCTCTTACTCATAATTTTTCATTTACTTTCTTCTTATTCTCATGCTAATATCTCTGTCTATCATCCTATTATAAAGACTTCAACATGACGTTCTTTCACATTTAGCTCCCCCTGCTTCATATCACTAGCTCTTCGGGACGCCTAACATTCTTCTTCTTCTTTTTTTTCTTTACTAGTGGTTGGAGTCATACTAAGGCAAATATTTATCCCTTCTAGGATCCTAGTGCCTATCTTCAAAAATTTCTGAATATTCTAGTATTCATATCTTATTGTTCTATTCTAGAGTGACCATATGGCTATCTCTAAATGAGAACTATTACCATGTTCTGCACTACCCTTCAAAAAAGTTAAATAATGATAACAATCTATCCATAATTTTTGGTTACTCTACTCCCAACTGGATCCTGATATCCTATCCTTCTCTTAAATTGTTTCAGTTAGCTCCCATAGGGCATAATTGAGATTGGTATGGACAATTGTAGATATCTCTGTTACCGTTGAAAGTAACTAAAAATGCTTATATTTCTCTGCCAGAATTATAAATACTGATAATCTTTATTAACTAGGTACCTCGTACCATTCTTTATCTTGCTTCTTTTACTTGCTAAAACTCGTATCTACCTTATGATTCTCTTATTTCTTTTTACCATATGGGTAGATAGATATTCTTTCCTTAGAGCTGCTTATTAAGAAACTAACACATCTTAGTACACACATGATCTGCTAAAGCCCTCACATTTACTCATCATAAGCGTGATGCAAAATTGAGTTCCTCTGACTCAACTCTTCCACAGCCACATTGAAATCTCTTACCATCCATCTTTATAGATGTATGCATCGTCGTATTATAATTAAGATAGAATTAAGGAAATTGAGTTCTTATGATTGGCTCTACCACACGATCTAGAGTAAGAAGAAAGGGTAAAAGTCCTAAATGCCCTGTAGCCTCTTGCTTATAAGTGTGGTGCACAACACACCCATAAACAAGACTCTACTAGACACGGCTCATAGACAACCCCTAGGACAGACCTGCTCTGATACCAAGTTTGTCACGACCCAAACTGGAGGATCATGACTAGCACCCAGGCCATACTTGCCGAGCACCAACATACATTTTATCTAACCTTCTTATTATCTTTATGGGATAACAAAATCAATATAATAGTAGATATGGATCATGAACATACATCACATAGGATGACATGATTGCTAAGAAACTACATAAAAGGTACGAGCTACAACGCTGCCATGAAAGACTATACAACAAAACTTATCCAAACAAGGTATACCAAACAATACATGAGTCGACACCTGTCCATGAGCCTCTAAAGGAGCATAAGTAATGCAACATAGCCGGAACAGGGCCCTGACATAACCATAATATCTATAACAAAAATGCACACCAAGACCACGGCAAGTCCGGAGAAGGAATCTCACCTATAACCGCTGAACTGGAAAGCCTATTGTGGTGGGGGAGCTGTGTCTACCTGTCTATCAATACCTGCAGCACGACATGCAGCGTCCACAAAGAAAAGGACATCAGTACGAATAAAGTACTGAGTATGCAAGGCAAGAAAGCATAAATAAGAACAGTAATGTAAAGAGAGATGTAGGAGATACAACCTGGAGCATTTGAGTGCTTCTAAGAGACATTAACATGAAACACATGATACATATATATACATAATCTTTTTAAACATCCGTCTCTGTAGGCATCATCATCATCATAGAACATTCGCCTCTGTGGGCATCATCATCATCATATCATACCCAGCCTCAAAGAGGACCCGGTAAATCCAACTGATCAGTGGTTGCATAATAGGTGCCATACCCAGCCGACTATAGCGCGACTCGGTAGAGTAAAATAGATACATATATATAATGCATGTAAGACTCATTGGAATCATGTTCTGAACATTACGGAGTGACGTAAGGTCAGTATTCTCCGTACACATCCTTAGGGCTAACTCTTCATCGAGAATCTTATAAGAATCAGGAAGTACCAACAATATTGATAACATAAGAATAAGAGAAGCAACCTCAACATCAATTGTTCCATAAGAAGGGAAACAATGTAAGTATTGCTAGTTTCTAAGAGTAGAGTATCTTTGGAAGCTCGTTCATTGCATTATGTACGATCAGAGTCGTGCAAAAGAAGGAAAGAGATAACCTAACATACCTTGTATATACTGCCCCAACCTCAAGCTACACAAATGTCACAACTCCTTAATCTACAATAAGAGCAACGACACTATCATTATCGTTTAAGCGTCATAACTATTATGTATCGACCACAACCTATTTTATGATGAAACGGACAGCATCTCCCCTATTTATATGACTTCACACAAGTCAAAATAATCACCAAACAGCCCAAAAAACATGAATAATAATCATATTTAGTCTCCCAAAACAGTCCAAACACAACCTAATCACTTCACACATATGACGACCACCTTAGTCGTATCAAACAACCCGGAAATGTTACAACGAATGACCAGCTCACAACCCTACGTCTATATGGTGTTTCTCCAAACAACCTTCCTCCTCCAAAACTCCACAAAATAGTAGTAAAACACTCAGCCCAACAACAACACAAAACAGTCCGCTACAAGTTAAATAACTCGAACTCACGGCTTCCGATCACCATCCCGTGAGGTCTAACTATTAGGAAACATATTTATCAACCTTACTTGATATTTAAAAACTTAAATACAGATATTATACGTTTCTTAACTATGAAGCACCTTCCAAAACTCTAACTACAAAGAAAAAGGAGAGGCGGTATAATGACACTTACGTCGTAGGGATCGTTTTGATGTTATTGCTTCTCAATTTCATGCCCGGAATGATAATCTTCTTTGAAACAAAAGAAGATAGCTTGAGGTTATGTTTATGGGTGTTCTCTGGTCGTTTTTTTCTTAATAATGAAGAGAAAGCCGACCTAAGGTTTATATATATGATGTTTGGAAAAGTAAAAGAGGTGCTAGCATGGCACCCTAGGATTGATCCTTCTTCCGACACTTAGATCTTTTTATCCTGATGTCGTATGAATGAACGGTTAAGAGAGTTGGAAACTACATTCCAAGAAATTCAATATGGTATATTATATGTCCCAATAAGACCACATATAGCACATGAATTGTAGTGCTCAAAATGTTCTAGTGATCCACCTATTTGTCACTTATGATGTCTGCGCAGTCTCGCAAAATTGCAAATATCTCTCTACTCCTATGTCGTATGGATGAACGGTTTAATGCATTGGAAAATAGACTCATAGATAATCAGTTTGGTAGGTAGATCAATTCCTAATTCCAAGTATATCGGTCGAAAATATCAGTTACATTTGACCTAATGTTAAGCACATTATGAGTGTAACTTATGAAGACCTTTGCCAACTTTTGTTCCACCACTTGCTTGACTTCAAAACGTAGAACACAACTATCATATGATGAAAATTAAATCATAGAATAACCTCCTTATAATGTAATGAAACATAATCTCACCCTAAAGTACATGTTATAACATTCCAAACTTGTCGACTTCGACGAAACTTATTTTCTTCAATTGGTTTAGCTTCTAAGATTTCCAACACTCTTGGTACTCGTTATTCATGATCTTAAATATTTGTAACCTCCAATGTAACATGATTAGCTTACTTTATATTCCATCAAATATAATCTTATTTCTGAGCTTACATCAATTGACTTACGATATACTCTCATATACGAAAACATGGGGTGTAACATTGCAATCCTGTTATGCGGTCCGCATTCCTGTCGCATAAATGGCCCTCAAATGGGCCAAAAAGAAAAGCAGATTTCCTAGGTATGCGACTACTATGCGGTCCGCATACCTGTTATGCGATCGTATAGTGTGTCACATAACTCCCTCCGCAAAAATCAAGGTGTAAGAATTCGACAACTATGCGGACTGCATTCGAGAATTGCGATCGCATTCTTAGGCACATAGTTGTCCTCAAAATGGACAACAAACTGTCCAAGTATGCGACCACTATGTTGTCTGCATACCTGATCTGCGATCGCATAGTGGACCATAGACCTGCACAAATCTGGAAAGTTTTATCCTTTAAGTCCCGGGGTACTTTTTACTCAAAAAAGGTCTGTTTTATGAATTTCTACAGTTATAACAACCCGGGGACCTATTTGGGCATTATTTTTAGCCATGAAATTTTACGGGTCTTTACATTCTCCCCCACTTATAATCATTCGTCCTCGAATGAGGATCGGGGAATCACTTAGTTAAGAGAACACAAAACATGTCGACCCCCAATTTTTTATTAACTCCGATATTTCCTGAAAATTTAGCCAGATTTTCCTTTGTAATTAGGCCTATCTACCTGTCAGAGAGCCCCCGAAACACATTTTAACCAATTCCACACATTTTAAGTTACTCTATCAACTTGCACATAATCCGGTCATTTCAACAAGCTACATATAATTCAATTACTTCCACACGCCTCACATAGTTCGGTTAACTCCACAAACTTGCATATCATTTAACTATCACATGAATTGCATATAATTTACCTCACTTCAAGGAGTTGCACATTACCCAAATAATTACAACATACACAAATATGGCACAACTTGAGAAGTTACAATAGTAGGGTAATTAGGGGAGTGGAGTGTTCTTGCACATAATTAAACACAATATATAATTGCTTAGGAATGACAACTTTCAAAACCACTACCAGACTTATTCAAACAAGTGGGGATATTTCTCTTTCATTTCATTTTCCGCTTCCCACGTGGCTTCTTCGACTTGTTGACTTCGCCATAACACTTTAACAGAAGCAATCTCCTTGTTCCTCAACCTACGGACTTGCCTATCAAGAAAAGCAACTGGAACCTCCTCATATGACAATCCTTCATTAATTTCAACTGTCTCAACCGGAACAATGGTGGATGGATCCCCAATCACCTTCTTCAACATGGACACATGAAACACTGGGTGCACTAATGAAATATCAGGGGGCAATTCCAGCCTATAAGCCACATGTCCTATCCTTTGAGCAATCCTATATGGCCCGACATACCTTGGGCTTAATTTCCTCTTCTTCCCAAACCGCATCACTCCTTTCATGGGAGACACCTTCAAGAATACCCAATCATCTACTTGAAACTCCAAATCTCTTCGACGAACGACCGCATAAGATTTCTGACGACTCTGAGCAGTCTTCATCCTCTCCTGAATGACTTTAACTTTTTCCATAGCTTGGTGCACAAGATCCGGTTCTAGTAGTTCCGCCTCGCCAACCTCGAACCATCCAATTGGAGACCTACACCTCCTTCCGTACAATGCCTCAAATGGGGCCATCTGAATGATAGCATGGAAACTGTTATTATAAGCAAATTCAATAAGCGGCAAGTGATCATCCCAGCTACCCTCGAATTCTAATACAAAAGCCCGTAACATATCTTCAAGTGTCTAAATGATCCGCTCTGCCTGCCCATCCATCTATGGGTGGAATGTTGTTCTGAGATTTACCTGCGTACCCAAACTTTCTGAGATTTCTCCAAAACTTAGTTGTGAAATGGGCCCCTCGATCCGAGATAATAGATACTGGAGTGCCTTGGAGTCTGACTATTTCCTTTATATACAACTGAGCATACTGTTCTGCAGTATCGGTGGACTTGACTGGCAAGAAGCGAGCTGATTTCGTGAGTCGATCCACTATCACTCAAATTGAGTCGAACCTACGTGGAGTGCGAGGTAGCCCCACCACAAAGTCCATATTGATCATCTCCCATTTCCACATTGGTATTTCCATGATCTGCGTCAACCCACCTGGCCTTTGATGCTCGGCCTTCACTTGCTAACAATTCGAACACCTAGCCACAAAGTCCGCCACACCCCTCTTCATACCATTCCACCAATAAATCTCTTTGAGGTCATGATACATCTTCATAGAACCTGGGTGTACTGAATACCTGGAATTGTGAGCCTCTGCCATTACCCTTTCTCAAAGATCATCCACGTCCGGAACATATAGTCTCCCTTGGCACCGCAAAACACCGTCATCATTGCTGAGTTAAAATGCTATAGTCTTATGATTCAGAATTTCCTCTCTCAACTGTGTCAATGCTGGATCTCTGAATTGCTTTTCCTTGATTTCGGTTACAAGTGAAGATTCTGCTCCATTACGCACCACGACATTCCCTCCATATGAGGCCAAAAGACATACCCCTAGACTAGCCAACTGATAAACCTCCCGAGCCAAAGACCTCTGACCTGCTTCCCAATGAGCCAAGCTACCCATGGATTTCCGACTAAGAGCGTCGGCTACCATATTCTCCTTTCCTGGATGGTATAAAATATTCATATCATAATCCTTGAGCAATTCTAACCACCTCCGCGGCCTTAAGTTCAACTCCTTTTGTTTGAATACATATTGAATACTTTTGTGGCATGTGAACACGTACATATGGACCTCATAACTTTAATGCAAACACAACCGACGCGAGCTCCAAATCATGCATTGGATAATTCTTCTCATGATTCTTGAGTTTCCTAGAAGCATACGCTATAACCTTCCCGCACTGCATCAACACACACCCCAAACCAACCGTTGAAGCATCACAATAAACCACAAATCCCTCTGTACCCTCTGGCAAGGCCAACACCAGCACCGTAGTCAATCTCAATTTCAATTCCTGAAAACTCTTTTCGCAAGCATCGGACCACTGTAACTTAACCGCTTTCTGCGTCAGCTTAGTCAATGGGGAGGCGAGGGTAGAGAATCTCTCCACAAACCTCCGATAATATCCAGCCAAATCCAAGAAACTACGAATCTCTGTCGGGGTCATTGGTCTAGGCCAATCTTTTACCACTGCAATCTTTTAGGGATCAACCTGAATCCCTTCCCTGGAAACAACATGGCCCAAAAAGGTGACTAATTCTAGCCAAAATTCACATTTTGAAAAATTTGCATACAACTGGTGCTGATGAAGAGTCTACAAAACTGTCCTGAGGTGAGTACCATGATCTTCCTGAATTCGCGAATAAAGAAGGATATCCTCAATGAAGACAATCGAAAAGGAGTCAAGAAACGGTATGAAAACCCGATTCATAAGAACCATAAAAGTTGCTGGGGCGTTGGTTAGCCCAAAAGACATTACTAGAAATTCAAAGTGCCCATATCGAGTCATAAAGGCAGTCTTAGGAATAACTTGCTCCCTGATCTTTAACTGGTGATACCCGGACCGCAAATCAATCTTTGAGAAGAACTTAGCACATTGCAACTGGACGAACAAATCATCTATCCGAGGCAATGGGTATTTGTTTATAATGGTGACCTTGTTGAGCTGTCGATAATCAATACACATCCGAAGCGATTTGTTTTTCTTTCTGACAAAAAGAACCGGTGCGCCACAGGCGACACACTTGACCGAATGAAACCTTTTTCTAATAGATCTTTCAATTGCTCTTTTAACTCCCTCAACTCTGCTGGCGCCATTCGGTAAGGTGGAATATATATTGGCTGCGTATCTGGCAATACATCAATCCCGAAATCAATCTCTATATCTGGTGGAATCCAGGAAGCTCGTTTGAAAATACTTCAAGAAATTCATTTTCAACAGGCACAGATTCGGGAGCAGGCACCTCTGAAGTGGTGTCCGCAACCCCGACCAAATGGTAGATGCACCCTCTTTTGATCATCTTTGAGGCTTTAAGGTAGGAAATAAATCTACCTCTTGGCACAACATTATTCCCCCTCAACTCGATAACTAATTCATTAGGAAACTCAAGCCTCATAATCTTGGTTCGGCAGTCGAGCTTAGCAAAGCACGAATAGATCTAATACATCCCCATAATTACATCAAAATCTACCATTGCTAACTCAATAAAATCAGCCGTGATATCTCAATCATGCACCGTGACAACACAATTTCTATAGACTCGCACGATCGTAATAGAATCACCAGCCAGAGTCGACACAGAGAACGGCTCGTGAAGATGTTCGGGTTCTATCCCAAAACTTGAAGCAATAAATGGAGTAACATATGACAAGGAAGACCCAGGATCAATAAGAGCATAAACATCATGTGACTGAACAGTTAGAATACATGCGACAACATCTGGAGAAACCTCCGCACTCTAGCGACCACTCAAAGCATAAAACTGACTGGGTCCCCCTCAACCCTGTGCTCCACCCCTAGCTACATCGCGCCCTGCTGGAGCTGGAGGGTGTGCTGAAGATGTAGCGGCTGAAGACCTGGATGGCTGGGCAGTACCCCTACCTGCATCCTGACTGGATGTGCGGCAGTCTCGCTGGATATGGCCTCTCTCTCCACATCTATAGCACACCGGTATATCCAAGTAACAAGGCTCAAAATGAGACCTCCCACACTTAGGGCATGGGGCCCTCCGCTACTGCTGGAACCTCTCACCTGAACGACCCGACGGATGTAACCTTCTGCTATCTGACCAGGTCCAAAGCGACCCCCCTGCTGATAAATGTGCCCTAATAATGGGGCACTGTCTGAGGACTGCGCATAGGACTGGGATGGCCCTGATGACCCTCTCCCAAGGGTTGATCTCCCACCTGCAACTAAACTCCCAAGGTTGCCTACTGACCGGGCCCTACTGCCACTCTTTCTCTCCATCCTTATCTTCAACTTCCGAGCCTCAGTAGCCTGGGCAAATCCCACGATCTTCCCATAATTCATATTCGAATGCAAGGCAGCGGTAGCAGCTTCATTAACAACCAATGGACCAAGGCCCTGAACAAAATATCGAACTCTGGCCTCCATAGTCTGCATCATGTGGATGGCATATTTGGACAGGCGCACGAACTCCATGTGGTACTCCCACACACTCATGTTGCCCTGCTTAAGGACCTCAAACTCCGCAGCACGGGCTGCCATAGTCTCGACAGGCAAGAAATGATCCATGAAGGCATAAACAAACTCATCCCACTTCGCCGGAGGGCTCCCCTCCCCACGGGAACTCTCCCACATTTCAAACCACAAATATTCCGCCCCCTTCAGATAATAGGAAGACAACTCAACCCCCTCCGTCTCAGTAGCCCTCATAACTCAGAGGGTCTTGCACATCTCATCAATGAACTTCTGAGGATCAACCTCAGGGTCGGTGCCTGTGAACTCTAGAGGGGCTAACCCCAGAAATTGGTTAACCTTGGAACCTGAAGAATCCCTTTGCTCGCTAAAGGATGCAGGGGAAACATGTGATCTTTGGGCCTGGGAGGCCACTAGCTGAATCAACATCTGAATAGCTCCTCTGAGGTCCCTATTAAAAATATCAGGACCGAAAGCTGGAATTGAGGAAGGATCAGGAACATCAGCGGGAGGACTGTAGCACCCTCCGCTGGAGCAGGAATAGGAATATCTTGGCCTGGGATGGAAGAGTCAGGCAGATGCCGGGTCGGGGAATCATTCTCACCCGCACCATCAGATAAAGAATTCATGGCCACCCCTGGGGTGGCATTGGCTTCTGGGTCGAGTCGGGCTCTCTTCTTGGGTGCCATTTACTGAAAATTGGAACAATGCACGAGTTAGAGATAGACAACCTCACCTTTCACCCCATCATATGATATAGAATAGAAATAAAAGGGTACTTTCCTAAATGTCCATGCAGCCCCCTAATTATAGATGTGGTGAACAACACACTGATAAGAAGGGCTACTAGACATGGCTCCGAGACATCATAGGACACTTTTAAAACCTTAGGCTCTGATACCAAGTTTGTCACGCCCCAAAACCAAGGGACGAGACCGGCGCCTAACCGGATGATCCCGGTCAGGCGGACCTGGATTGCCTTTCCTATGAAACGCATTACCCCGTGTTTATAATATACAAATCTATAAATGAAATCAAAGTGTGAATTTACAACATAAGTCCACTTTCCTCGTTTTAAAGCTTCATCATTTGATAATCCCAAAATATACAACTAAGCACAACATTTCCAACATGGGACCACGGTTACGAGTAGTTACAACTACTACCAAAATATATATAACCCACATAGTGTCTACGGAGCCTATAAAGGTACGGAGAAGAGTATACATACTTGCCGGCAATAAGGTCACGGCTATACCTTTACAACATAAGCAAAAGAGAATGATATAGACTACACACGCCCCGAGAGGAACTCGGCCTCACCTGATCTGCTGAAGGTATGAAGGGGAAACACTACTATCGGTAGTCTGAGCTACCTGTTGTGGAACCACCTACATCCATATAAAATATGTAGTGCCTCCAACAAAAGGGACGTTAGTACCATTGAAATAGTACTAGCATGTATGAAAAAAGTTCATTCCAAGTAGAATCACACAGTACATAATTGTAAGACAGTCAGGGTAACCACACAAGTACCACACAAATATATAGAAAGTTACAAATGGAGATTCCACAGTTACTCATTTCAATTATTCATCTGTTGCGGTGCGCAACCCAATCCCACGTACATTCTCATCTCACCCTTATTACTTTGAGTTATGGCGCGCAACCCGATCCCACCATAAAATCACATTTCACCCTCATTACTTCGTGTTGCGGTGCACAACCCGATCCCACTGTGCGTTCACATCTCATAGCAACAATAACCAACAATTACATCACATGGATATTCATCATCAAGAACATAAGTTTATATCAACCAACAACTATATGAAGTCAAGGCACAATAATCCTTACCAAACAGTAATTCACATATGGTGTTGCCATCATTATTTAACTCAATTAAATAATTCGACAATTTTTTTTCATCATTTTCCACACTCGGCCCTTAGCAATTAGATATCTTCCCACATTAGAATATGTTAACATTCTTTCATTTAGTGGAATATACTGCCATATTGACATATTCGAACATTTAACGAACTTTACACATGATAGGATAAGCACAAAGAATCACTTTTCACAACTGCTATTAGCATGGTAATCGACTAAGAAAATCAGAGAATGAACTCATACACCTCAACACAGCAGGACAATCAATTCACATATGCTCAAGCAAGAATTTCATACCGTTTGCTCGGACACCAACTAGGTGACTCTACAAGGATTAAATTTAGCCATACATAATTCCCCTTTAATTTTCTACCACAATTCATCGGACCTTCTAGAACCTTCAATCTAGTTCACAATGTGGCATAATTCAACTTAGAATTAGGAATAATGATCATGTCTTGAACTCACTTGAGCATTCTATCAAACACTAGGTGTTCCTTTAAATTAAATGGCCTCTTTTTAGTAAAAGATTACTCTAGCCCATTTCCTTTTACTGGATTATGACTAGTTGGTTACATGCATGCAAGACTCCTACCCTTATCTTCGTGAACTCACCTAACCATGTTTCATTTTAACAAAAATCTGGAAATTTAGGTTGATAGGGTAGAAGCTTAGCTCTTTTAGTGAAGAAAATGGTGTCCTACTTGATCAATTCCAGGCCTGAGTAGTGATGGAGGAAAAAATTTGATGAAGTTGGAACTCTCTCTCTAGAACCCACTCTCTACTCTCTCTAATTTATCAGAAAATGAGCTTAAAATGAAAAGGGGTATGTGTTTTAATGAACTGGGGGTCGATATAAAATTTGAATTTTAACAAACCCTAAGTAGAAATGCAGCCAGTAATACGATCACATTTCTGTTGTGCGGTCCGCATTCCTGTCGCATAAATGGCCCTCAAATGGGAAAAAAACAAAACCATACTGCCCAGGTATGCAACCACTATGCGGTCCGCATACCTGTTATGCGATCACATAGTGCGTTACATAACTCCCTCCGCAAAAGTCAAGGTGCAAAAATGTGGCCCGCATTCGAGAAATGCGATCGCATTCTTAGGCCGCATAACTGTCCTCAAAATGGACAGCAAACTGTCCAAGTATGCGACCACTATGCGGTCTGCATACCTGATCTGCGATCGCATAGTGGACCGCATACCTGCGCAAATCTGGAAAATTTTATCCATTAAGTTCCGAGGTACTTTTTACACAAAAAGGGTCCGTTTTAAGAATTTCTACAGTTATAACAACACGGGGACCTATTTGGGCATTATTTTTAGCCATGAAATTTTACGGGTCTTTACATTGGGCATCTCGTATTTTCCCTGGAGAAAACGACGGGCCTGGCGGAGAGTCGTCCACTTCAATTAGCCCTAGTGGCTCAATCGGGGCCTTCTCCCGCCTTCGAGGAGCTTCAGGGTTGAGTTCTTTATAATCATCTACCAAGTGCTTTTCAGCACAAGGTATGTTCTGGTCACCAGTCGGTTTGGGGACTGTGCCTGAGCTTCCTTCGGAGATCCCCTCAGTTCGAGATTGAACCACCTCGGCAGCCTTCGGTGCAGTAACCTTTGAAGCATCGGTACCGCTTCCCCTTAGAGTTACTAACGGGAGGGCATCGCCTTCACCCTCATTCTCATCTCCCTCTTTGTCCTTAGCACGAAGAATTGCAGCAACTTAGGGAGACAATGCCACTGTGTCGGCCCTAGATTTTCGAAGCCTGGACTTTTTTGGCTTTGAGGACTCCGTCGGCGTCTCTTAGTTTCTCTTCTTATCCTTGGCAGTTTTTTGGGTCTCTACCTCGCCAGGTGGGAGTGTCCTCATTGAAACAACATCTCCGAGGCCTACATAAGCACAAAAGTTAAGTGCACTATCAAGAGATATTTTTCTAAGGGACTCAAATATGTCAATGATAAAAACTCACCATGGTTTTTTGCCTCCCATCGGCCTTTGGCTAAGTCGGTCCAGATATGCTCGACATATGTGGAGGTGGAAGCTAGTTGCCAAACCCAGCCGGGGAGGTTCTTAACTGCACCGGGGTACCACCCGACGGCTGCATCATCAGAAGGGAGGTAGTCCAAATGAAAAAGAAAACATTTTATTAATGAAACGTACTCGACGAATCCATACTTACGCTTCATATTCCATTCCTCAGGGAATGGCATCTTTCAGCAGGAATCATGTCTGAGGTCCTGACTCGAACGAAGCGGCTTATCTGTCACGCCCCGAAATGCCACTATCGGGCCGTGATGGCGTTTAACGTTGAACCCTCTAGACAAGCCAACATACATAGATAAACTAGCATATTAACATCACTTAATAGGATAAACTAAATAGTTCACAGTTTAACAACGGAAATAAATATGGTTCCAAGCTAAATAAGGACAACATAATACAATAACGCGTAAACTTTCCCAAAACCTGGAGTCACAAAATCACGAACTGTCTACAAGAGTGCTAAATACAAGTCTGAAAAGATAATACACAGTTGTCTCTGAAACTGGAGGAAAACAAGACAGAAGTGAAATAAAAGGGATGGAAGAGACGCCAAGGCCCATGAACGCCAACAGGTATACCTTGAAGTCTCTAGGATAAGCTGGAAGACACTCCCACTAATGGTGTCCTCAGGGTCCGGCTGCATAATCTGCTCCTCATAAAGAAGTGCAGGTGTAGCATCAGTACAACCAACGCCATGTACTGGTAAGTGCCTAGCCTAGCCTTGGCGAAGTAATGACGAGGCTAGAACCAGACTACCAAATAAACCTGTGCAATTCAAATAAATAGATATACATATATACAACGAATGAGAAATATAGGGAGAAACATAGGTAGGGGATCATGTTGTGGGGGGAGAACAGTTTCATATAAGAAATCTCAATAAGGAAAAGAACAACAAAGCCAGTATATCAATAAGGACAGGAAATCACAAACTTGCACGGCATTACCCTTCGTTCTTTTACTCTCGTCCTTGCTATGCAATGTATAATGTAATCAATGTAAATCATGGCACGGCATCACCCTTCGTGCTTTGACTCTCGTCCTCACTATGCAATGTATAATGTAATCAATGTAAATCATGGCACGGCATCACCCTTCGTGCTTTGACTCTCGTCCTCACTATGCAATGTATAATGTAACTAATGTAAATCATGGCACGACATCACCCTTCGTGCTTTTACTCTCTTTCCTCACTATGCAATGTATAATGTAACTAATGTAAATCATGGCACGACATCACCCTTCGTGCTTTTACTCTCTTTCCTCACTATGCAATGTATAATGTAACCAATGTCAATCATGGCACGGCATCACCCTTCGTGCTTTTACTCTCTTTCCTCACTGTATAATCAATGAATATCGGTATGGAGTGGTACATCGTACGGAATGGCATCACCCTTTGTGATTTACACTTTTTCCTCACAATGTCAAACAATGCATGACATCACCCTTCGTGCTTTAGTACTCTTCCTCACCCAGACAACAACCACAAACAAGGGCAAGGGAGTAAACATAATAGACATAATAACCCCGGCTAGGGAATAATATCAAACAGTGTACGCCATCACCCTTCGTGCTTTAAGACTCTTCCTCACAATATCAAACAGTGCACGACATCACCCTTCGTACTTTAACACTCTTCCTCACCCAAACAACAATCACAAACAAGGGAAAGGAAGTAAGCAGACTAAAATAGTAATCCCGACAAGGGAACATCAATTAAACAATTTAAATCCCGGCAAGTGAACAATATCAACAATTAAATCCCGGCAAGGGAACACTATCAACAATTAATCCCGGAAAGGGAACAATAACAGTAACCTCAATATCCCAACAGGGGAGACAATATCAAAAGCAACAATGACCCGACAAGGGTATATTTTAGTAGCTTTTTCTCTTTCTTTCACTTCATTTCATAATTCACTCTATTACTTGAGCCAATACTCCAAAGGATACAATTATCTCATATACCTTCATCGTTCGAGTTACAATTTGAGCCAATGCTCCAACAGAGTTTAAAGATTACAATTCCCTTCACATATTCTTCACAACATATATGAATCATCAATTAAGCATGGAAATCACCCCAAAATCAGAATATTCACAATATAAGGACTCATGTTCATGCTAGACACTAATGTATAGATACTCGTCACCATGCCTATACATCGTATTTGACAATTAGAAAATAGCAAATAATACTCAACTCCTATTCCCTCAAGCTAAGGTTAGGCCAAACACTTACCTCGGGTCCAAAGTATAGCAATCAACCCTCTAACACCGCCTTTCCTTTAGAATTCAACTCTGGAATCATATTATCTAGACATAATCAGCTCAAGTATATCAATAAGGATTCGATGATTCAATTACATGGCCTAATTATCCATTTCCAAGCATTCATCCAAAGTTATCCAAAATTCGACCATGGGCCCGCTTGGTCCAAACACAAGGCTCGGACCAAAACCATGTCACCCATTCACCCGCTTGCCCGAATATATAATTTATTTTCAAATTCGACCCCAAAACGAGGTCTTAATCAAGAAAATTCAGAAGGGGCCTAACTCTACCCAAATTCCAGATTTTCTACTCTAATTTGCATGTTTTAGGCTTAGGAATTCATTAATTATAGATGAAAAATGAAGGAAATGAGTTAAAATTTACTAACCCAAGAAGTTTTGATGAGGGATGGATTCAATGGATGCCTAAGGGCTTTGGAGAAGAAGAAGTTCGTTATTTTCTAAGTGAATCACGTAGCTACTGGTTCTGGAAATATTTATATACCAATGGGCAAAATTGTGTATTGCGATCGCGGGAATGGGTTTGCGATCGATAAGAGTAGACTGGACAGACCATCGCGATCACGGAAGGGAGGACGCGATCGCAAAAAGTAAAAAAAAATGGGGTCCAGAAGTTGACTTACGCGAACGCGTGTGACATCACGCGAACGCGATGAAAGAGACCTGTAAAGCTACGCGATCACGGTCAACTGTATGCGAACGCAAAGAGGAAAAGAGGGCTAAGCCCTCAAGGTCAATTAACCCTACGTGATTATGAGGGAAGGGACGCAAATGCGATGAAGGAAAACTTAAAGCTTCACGAACGCGGAAGAGGCTTCTCTGAAGCAAAAACCAGCAATTTTCCTAAGTTCAAAATCACTCCGAGACACCTCCGAAACACTCCCGAGCCCTCGGGGCTCCTAACAAATCACATGCACTGACTCAACAACATCCTACGAACTTAACCGGGAGATCAAATCACCAATATAACGTCATATACATAGAATTAAACCTCAAAATCCATGAATTCTATCAAATTTCATAAAAAAATCAAATTTCCCATTTCAAGTCCGAAACATGTCAAACGAAATCCGTTTTCAACCAAACTTTACTGAAAGTGCTTCAACCATATATAAGACATGTATCGGGTGTCGGAACCAAAATACGGACCCGATACCATCACTTTCTAATCAGATTTCATTTTCAATTTCCATAAATATTTTCAGAAAACAATTTTACTCAAAAATTCATTTCTCGGGCTTGGGACCTCGGAATTTGATTCCGGGCATACGCCCAAGTCCCATATTTTCCTACGGACCCTCCGGGACCATCAAATCACAGGTCAGAGCCCGTTTACCCAAAATGTTGACCGGAGTCAAATTTATTCATTTTAATATCAAATCTTAGCATTTTTCACAGAATTTCATATTTAAGCTGTCCGGCTACGCCCCCGGACTGCGCACGCATTTTTCAAGGCCTCAGAAGTACGGAATATAATAAAATAGTGATGAACCTTTGGGTCGTCACATTATCCACCCTCGATCTTTATCTTCATCGATGCTAGCAAAGAAGGACATCAATGATCGACATTGTAATTTTATCAGGCCACCTCAATAGAGACGAGGGATGTATAGTCTAATCAAATGGTCGAGGGTAAAAGTCATCCACTGGACCTGACTCGAAAAATACCTAATCAGGTAAACAATTCGCCAGAAGGAAGGATAGATTTGGCCGAGCATCAACCGGTATTGTTGACAAAAATCGAGGATCACTGGATCTAGCGGGGGCAAAGAAGGTTCTCCGGGACCTAAGGTGAATGGGTATGTGTATACTCTTAGGAAACCTGCTTTGTAAGTGGTTATGTCCTCTTCAGGTGAAGGGATCTCCACTTGTACTGCATCCCCCCAATGGAAATCCGCCTTCACTTGTTCGGGTTTGGTTATTAGGCTAATATATCGAGACATGGGTTGACATCGTCTCGCAACCGAGGAAGGTTTTTCGACCTTGAAATCAGAATACGTGTCACAAGGCCCGGGAGTACACTCCTCAATGTGAGGAGGTACTACCGTTTTGCTCTTAGACGAGCGTGATGACGAATAGGCTTTCTCTTTTAGGGGAACTGTCTTAGAAGTTTTTTCCATTTTTCAGAAGAAGAATAAGAAACTGGTTTAGAGATGAACACAAGGAAGGGGTAAGTGTAGAGAAGAGTTGATGAAGATTTGAAGATGTTGTAGAAAGTAAAAGTATGAAGAGTGAAAGATTGGAGTATTTATGGGGGCCATATAAGCATGTTGGATAAGCTAAAAGGATGCCAAATAGTTGTTATCAATTTATGATTTTTTGAGAATTGTGCAGACATGACCTCTGCACGACCTTTCCATCACACCAATCGCTGACCTCACGTGACTGAAATCATGATTGGGATATTGAAGGGTCAGGAATTCAAATCATTTCTTATCATTTCATTCTAAGAAACGCGGGGACTATCTGTATACTGAGTCATGCCCGAAAAATCGAGGCACACGACCGACACCCGATTGGGTGACCCTACTCAAGCAAACCTGATTTGCCTTTCCCACCCAACG
Organism: Nicotiana knightiana; assembly: GCA_005239525.1. Classification (NCBI taxonomy): domain Eukaryota; kingdom Viridiplantae; phylum Streptophyta; class Magnoliopsida; order Solanales; family Solanaceae; genus Nicotiana; species Nicotiana knightiana. Next base: position 112,597 of record ML420548.1, on the reverse strand, counting down.
TATTTCCCTGTGTTTATAACTTACAATATTTATGTGAAACATTGAGATAAGCTTAAAAGTGCGTGATTACCACAATAAGTCCAATTTTTCCCTCATGTTACATTATTGTACTAGATTTCCCAATTCATACATATTAGATACAACACTTCCCGACACGGACCACGATTACGAATACATACAACCACTGGCCAAAATATATATAAACACCCACATAGTGTCTATGGAGCCTCTAAGAATACTAGGAGTTTATACAATACTTGCCGGGAACAAGGATCCGGCTATACCTTACAATACATAATATATCCAAAAAGGAGATGGCATGAACTACAGATGGCCCCGAGAGGAAATGGGGCTCACCAGTACAGCTGAAAAGGATGAGGAGAAGGCACCACTAACGGCGAGCTGAACAACCTGCTATGGACCCACCTACATCCATATAAAAGATGTAGCGCCCCCGGCAAAAAGGGACGTTAGTACTGTGGAATAGTACTAGTATGTATAAAAAAACTTTATCCCAAGTACAATTAAACAATACACAATTAAGAAAACAGTAATAGAACCAATTAAACAATGCACGTGGAAGGAAACAACCAAAATCAAACAAGTTTCACAATCTCTCCTTTTTCTCTTTCAACATCATCATATTCAAGAGCTCATAGATTTTCATTTCAGCAGTGATAACAATCACATTCTATCCTTATTACCCCGGCCACCCTTATCACCACAACCCATCAAACTTATTACTTCGTGTTGCGGCACGCAACCCGACCCCGCCTGAAAATTTAAATTCACAACAACAATCACAAATAATTTCATCACAAGAATCATCATTTCGAGGAATACAAGTTCATGTCAACAACTTATTTATTTGGGCCCAAGGCACCATAACTCTTATCAAGTAGTAATTTATGAACACAGTGTTGCCATAATCGCCCAATTCAGTTACATCGTTTCACAATACAATTTTTCATTACTTTCCACGTACGGCTTTTAACTATTTTACACCTTCCCACATTTTATCACATTATCAATCTTTCGTTCATTACACATCAAACACCTTTCACAACCTCATACAGCACGGTGGCATGACAATCAACTAGAAAAATCAGAGAATAGAATCTCACGTCTCAACGCGTTTGAACAGTCAATTCACATATTTCCAAACAAGGTACACATACCAAATACTCGGACCCAACAAAAGGATTCAACAAAGATTAAAGTTAGCCATACCTCGTATCGGGATCTTTCCTTACTCTCTATTTCAAAACACCGGACCTTCTAGAACCCTTGATCCAATTCACAATACAACACATTTAATCGTAGAATTAGGAATCATGAAAATTTCTTGAACTTATTTGAGCTTTCTACCAAGCACTAGGTGTTCTTTTTAGATTAAATAACCTGTTTTTAGTTAAAGGTTACCCCAACCTATTTTTCTATACTAGATTATGGTAGATTAGGTACATGCATGCAAGGTTCTTAACCCCATTTTTATGAACTATCCTACCCATGTTTCGTTTTAACAAAAATCTAGAAATTTAGGGTTAATTAGCTTACCTCTTAGAGTGAAGAAATTTCTGTTCTACTTGATTAGTTCCAAGCTTGAGTAATGAAGGAAGACCAATTTGATGAAGTTGGGACTTTCTCTCTCTAGAACCCACTCTTTCCTCTCTCTAATATCTCAAAGAAAATGGTTAAAAATGAAGGGGAGGGGTGTTTTAATGAACTGGGGTCGGGTTTTAAAAATTAGGGAAAGAGGGCCCGACACAAGAATGCGTTCAGGAATGCGATCGCATTCCTGGCATGCGGTTCGTAGATCTGATCGCACAATGGCCCTCAAGATGGGCCAAAAATCCAGAAACACACTGCCCAGGTATGCGACCAATTGTGCGGTCCCCATACATGTTATGCGATCGTATACTGGACCGCATAGTTGACTTCAAATGGGGAAGTAATCTGCCCAGGTATGCGACCATTATGCGGTCCGCATACACGTTGTGCGATCGCATAGTGCGTCACATAACACCTACTTTCTGGAAAATTATATTCTTTAAGTCTCGGGGTACTTCTTACTCAAATTAGGTCTTTTTCAATGATTCCCACAATAAAACAACTCGGGGACTCGTTCGACATTATTTTTGAACAAGAAAATTTTACGGGTCCTTACATCCTTCCCCTCTTAAAAATCATTCGTCCTCGAATGAGGGTTTTGGAAATCATTTCGTTTTGAAAGCATGATATGCAACTTCCAGATTTTCACAAACTCCTATTTTTCAGAATTTTTTTTTGCCATAGTTCCCTTTGTAAATAGACCTATCTACCTGCTAGAGAGCTCCCGAAATACATTTCCAAGCACCATTACACAGTTTTAATTACCCAATAACTCACACACAACATTGTTACTCCAACATTTTGCAGATATTCAATCATTTGTCAACTACACATAGTTCTTTCCTCTTATATCACAAATTTTCTCATGGTTTACATTTTTGTATAAAACTTGGTCATTTTAATGAGCCCCATACAACCCAATCACCTCAATATACTATATTCGTTTCAATTAATTACTACCAACCTATTCTACCATTAATTACTTTCCTAGCACATATGTTTCACAAAACGTTCATTTACTTCAAGGGTTGCACACTAGCCCAAATAGAACAGCGAATTCTGTTTTAGCACACATTGGGAAATTACAGCAATAAGGCAATTAGGGGAAGATGGGGTGCTTTTGCACAGAACCGAACGTAAAGTATAATTTGCTTAGAGGAGAGGGTTCTGACATCACTACTAGACTTATTCAAATAAGTGTGGATATCTTTCTTTCATCTCATTTTCCGCCTCCCACGTGGCTTCCTCAACAGACTGACTTCGCCATAATACTTTAACTGAAGCAATTTCTTTGTTCCTCAATCTACGAACTTGTCTATCAAGAATAGCAATCGGAACCTAATTCTTCATTAACCTCAATGGTCTCAACTGGCACGATGGCTGATAGATCTCCAACCACTTTCTTCAACATGGACACGTGGAACACTGAGTGCACTAATGACAATTCAGGGGGTAATTCCAACCTATAAGGCACTTTTCCTATCCTTTGAGCAATCCGATATGGCCCGACATACCTTGGGCTCAATTTCCCTTTCTTCCCAAACCGCATCACTCCCTTCATGGGAGATACCTTCAAGAATACCCAATCATCAACTTGGAATTCCAATTCTCTTCGACGAACGTCCGCATAGGATTTTTGACGTCTCTGAGCAGTTTTCATCCTCTCCCGATTGACCCTGACTTTTTCCAATGCCTGGTGCACAAGATCTGGCCCTAAAAATTTTGATTCACCAACCTCGAACCATCCAATCGGAGATCTACACCTTGTTCCGTAAAATGCTTCAAATGGGGCCATCTGAATACTAGCGTGAAAGCTGTTGTTGTAAGAAAATTCGATAAGCGGTAAATGATCATCCCAACTACCCTTGAAGTCCAATATACAAGCCCATAACATATCTTCAAGTGTCTGAATAGTTTGCTCTGCCTGACCATCAGTCTGCGGGTGGAAAGTTGTGCTGAGATTTACCTAAGTACCCAAACCTTGCTGAAATTTCCTCCAAAAATTAGATGTGAACTGGGCTCCTCGGTCTGAAATAATAGAAACCGGAATACCATGAAGCCTGACTATTTCCTTGGTGTAAACTGAGCATACTGTTCTGCAGTATCGGTGGACTTGACCGGCAAGAAGTGAGCTGATTTTGTGAGTCGATCCACTATCACCCAAATCGAGTTGAACTTATGCTGAGTGCGAGGTAACCCTACCACTAAATGCATGTTAATCATTTCCCATTTCCACATTGGAATTTCCATAAGCTGAATTAACCCACCAGGCCTCTAATGCTCGTCCTTCACCTGCTGACAATTCGGACATTTAGATACAAAGTCCGCCACACCCTTTTTCATACCGCCCACCAATAAATTTTCCGGAGATCTTGATAAATTTTTGTAGAACCTGGGTGCACGAAATACCTAGCATTGGGAGCTTCTGCCATCACCCTCTCCCAAAGATTATCCACATCGGAAGCACATAACCTTCCCTAGCACCGCAAAACACCATCATCGCTCTCGAGCGAAAATGCCGAAACCTTGCTATTCAAAACTGCCTCCTTCAACTGCGCCAATGCTGGATCCATAAACTGCTTTTCCTTGATTTCCTCTACAAGTGATGATTCTGCCCCATTATGCACCATGACTTTCCCCTCGTCTGAGGTCGAGAGACAGACCCCCAGACTAGCTAATTGACGAACCTCCCGAGCCAATAGCCTCTAGTCTTCCTCCAAATGAACCAGACTACCCATAGACTTCCGACTGAGAGCGTCGGCCACTACATTTGCTTTCCCTGGATAGTACAGAATGTTCAGATCGTAATCCTTAAGCAATTCTAACCATCGCCGCTGCCTTAAATTTAACTCCTTTTGCCTGAACAAATATTGAAGACTCTTGTGGTCTGAGAACACGTCCACACGGTCCCCATACAAATAATGCCGCCAGATTTTTAATGCAAACACAACTGCCGCGAGTTCTAAATCATGTGAAGGATAATTCTTCTCGTGATTCTTAAGTTTCCTGGAAGCATAGGATATAACCTTCCCGTGCTGCATCAACACACATCCCAAACCAACCCTCAAAGCATCGCAATAAACCACAAATCCCTCCGTGCCTTCTGGCAAAGTCAACACCGGTGCTGAAGTCAATCTTGACTTCAATTCCTGAAAGCACTTCTCACAAGCATCGGACCATTGGAAATTCGTTGCCTTCTGCGTCAATTTAGTCAATGGGGAGGCGAGGGTAGAGAACCCCTCCACAAACCTCTGATAATACCCGGCTAGACCCAAGAAACTGCGAATCTCTGTCAGGGTCGTTGGTCTAGGCCAATAATTCACCGCAGTGATCTTCTGGAGGTCAACCTTAATCCCTTCTCTTGAAACAACACGACCAAAAAATGTGACTGACTCCAACAAAAATTCACATTTTGAAAACTTGGCATACAATTGGTGCTGCTGAAGAGTTTGCAGAACTTCCCTGAGGTGATTACCATGATCCTCCCGACTACGCGAGTAGACAAGGATGTCATGAATAAAAACAATCACGAAGGAGTCCAGAAATGGTTTGAAAAACTGATTTATAAGGTCCATGAAAGCCGCTGGAGCATTGATCAGTCCAAAGGACATTACAAAAATTCAAAATGGCTATAACGAGTTCTGAAGGCGGTCTTAGGAATATCCTGATCTCTGATCCTCCACTGGTGAGATCCCGATCGTAAATCAAATTTGGAGAAGAAGCTCGCAGCCTGCAATTGGTCGAACAAATTATCTATCCGAGGCAGTGGATACTTTTTTTTGATAGTCACTTTGTTGAGCTGCCGATAATCAATACACATCCGAAGCGACCCATCCTTCTTCCTGACGAAAAGAATAGGAGCGCCCCATGGCGACACACTCGGCCGAATAAACCCATTCTCTAATCAGTCTTTCAACTGCTCCTTTACCTCCCTCAACTCTGCTCTCGCCATTCTGTATGGTGGAATAGATATTGGTTGCTTATCTGGCAACACATCAATGCCTTCCGCCCTTCCGGAAACACTTCAAGAAACTCATTCACAACTGGAACGGACTCGGGGGCAGATACTTCTGAAGTAGTGTCCGCAACCCGGACCAAGTGATAAATACACCCCGTTTTAATCATCTTCGAGGCCTTAAGGTAGGAAATAAACCTACCCTTCGGCACCACACCATTCCCTTTCCACTCAATAACTGACTCGTTAGGAAACTCTAGTCTCATAATTCTGGTTCGGCAGTCGAGTTTAGCAAAGCACGAGTAAAGCCAATCCATCCCTATGATAACATCGAAATCTACCATCCCAAGTTTGATAAGATCAGCCGTGGTATCTTGACCACACACTGTGACAACAAAATCCCTATAGACTCGTGCAGCTATGATGGAATAACCAACCGGAGTTGACACGGAGAACGGCTTATGAAGCTGTTCGGTTTCTATCCCAAAACTTGAAGCAATAAATGGGGTAACATAGGACAAGGAGGACCCCGGGTCATTAAAAGCATAACAATCGAGGGCTTGGATAGTCAGAATACCTGTAACAACATCTGGGGAAACCTCCGCACTCTGGCGACCACTCAAAGCATAGAACCGACTGGGTCCACCTCTACCATGAACCCCACCTCTAACTAAACCACGCCCTGTTAGAGCTGGAGGACGTACTGAAGATGCTGCGACTGCAAAACCGGATGGCTGAGCAAAACCACTACCCATGCCCTGACTGGGCGCACGGTAATCCTACTGAATATGACCTCTCACCCCACACCCGTACCATATGGGGATATCCAGGAAACAAGACTCGGTATGGAACCTCCCACACTTAGGGCACAGAGCCATCCTCTGCTGCTGGAACCTCCCTCCCGGACGACCTGATTGATGGGGTCTCCTACTACCTTATCTTGGCCCGCAGTGACTGCTCTGCTGATAACGGGGCACTGACGGCGGCGCATTGGATGAGGACTGAGCATAAGACTGGGATGGCCCTCTCCCCTGAACTGTCCTCCCTCCTCCAACTGAACTCTGTGAGTGGCCCGCAGACCAGGCCCGGCTAATACTCTCCCTCTCCAAACTTATCTTCAATATTCTAGCCTCTGCGGAATAGGGAAATCCCACTATCTTACCATAATTCATGTCTGAGCGCAAGGAAGCTGTAGCAGCTTCGTTCACAACCAAAGGACTGAGGCCCTGAACAAACCGTCGAACTCTGGAATCCATAGTCGATACCAACTGAGGAGCGTACTTGGACAACCTCACGAACTCCATGTGGTACTCCCACACACTCATATTACCCTGCTTGAGAACCTCAAACTCCATAGAACGGGCTTCCATAGTCTCGGCAGGCAAGAAGTGATCCATAAAAGCATCAACGAACTCATCCCATCTCGCCGGAGGACTTCCCTCCCCATGGGAATCCTCCCAAATCTAGAACCAGGAATATGCTGCTTCCCTCAGCCTGTAAGATATTAACTCAACCCCCTCTGTCTTTGTAGCCTTCATAACCCTAAGAGTCTTGTACATTTCATCTAGAAATTCCTGCGAATCGGCCTCTGGATCAATACTTGAGACCTCTGGAGGGGCCAACTGCAAAAATTGGTTGACTCTGGAAACGGCGGAATCTTTCTGTCCGCTATGGGATGCAGGGGCAGCATGAGATCTTTGGGCCTGAGCGGCCACTAACTGGGTCAACATATGAATAGCTCCCCTGAGGTCCCCATCAGAAGTACCGGGACCTGGAGCTGGAATCGAGGAAGGATCAGAATTATCGGCGGGAGGGGTTGTAGCACCCTCCGCCGCAGCAGGAATAGGAACACTCTGATCTGGAATAGATAGGCCAGATGGATTCAAGGTCGGGGATTCGCTCTCACCCGCACCATCGGATACAGAAATTACGGCCACACTTGGGGTGGCATTGGCCTCTAGGCCGAGTCGAGCTCTCTTCCTTGGTTCCATCACTGAAAATTTTGGAACAGAGCACGATTTAGGCAAGAATATTCTCACTTTCCACTTCACCGCACGATATAGAGTAACCATAAAAAAGGTGTTTCCTAAATGTCCATGTAGCCCCCAAATTATAGATTTGGTCGACAACACACCGATAAGAAGGGATATACTAGACACAGCTCCGAGTCATCCTAGGACAGTTTTAAAACCTTAGGTTCTGATACCAAGTTTGTCATGCCCCAAAAATTGAGGGACGCGACCGTCACTCGGCCGGGTGACCCCAATCAAGTGAACCTGATTTGACTTTCCCACCCAACGTGTTTCCCCGTGTTTATAACTTACATTATTTATGTGAAACAATGAGATAAGCTTAAAAATGCGTGATTACCACAATAAGTCCAATTTTTCCCTCATGTTACATTATTGTAATAGATTTCCCAATTCATACATATTAGATACAACACTTACCGATACGGACCACGATTACGAATACATACAACCACTGCCCAAAATATATATATACACCCACATAGTGTCTACGTATCCTCTAAGAGTACTAGGAGTTTATACAATACTTACCCCCAACAAGGCCCCGGCTATACCTTACAATACATAATATATCCAAAAAGAAGATGGCATGAACTAAACATGGCCCCGAGAGGAAGTGGGGCTCACAAGTACAGCTGAAAATGATGAGGAGAAGGCACCACTAACGGCGAGCTGATCAACCTACTATGGACCCACCTCCATCCATATAAAAGATGTAGCGCCCCCGGCAAAAGGGACATTAGTACTGTGGAATAGTACTAGTATGTTTAAACAAACTTTATCCCAAGTACAATCAAACAACACACAATTAAGAAAATAGTAATAGAACCAATTAATCAATGCACGTGGAAGGAAATAATCAAAATCAAATAATTTTCACAATCTCTCATTTTTCCCTTTCAACATCATCATATTCAAGAGCTCATAAATTTTCATTTCAGTAGTGATAATGATCACATTCCATCCTTATTACCTCGGCCACCCTTATCACCACAACCCATCAACCTTATTACTTCGTGTTGCGGCGCGCAACCCGACCCTGCCTGACAATTTAAATTCACAGCAACAATCATAAACAATTTCTTCACAAGAATCATCATTTCAAGGAATACAAGTTCATATCAACAACTTATTTATTTGGGCCCAAGGCACCATAACTCTTATCAAGTAGTAATTTCATGAACACGGTGTTTCCATAATCGCCCAATTCAGTTACATCATTTCACAATACTCTTTTTCATTACTTTCCACGTACGACTTTTAACTATTTTACACGTTCCCACATTTGAGCACATTATCAATCTTTCATTCATTACACATCAAATACCTTTCACAACCTCATACCGCACGGTAGCATGAAAATCAACTAGGAAAAATCAGAGAATAGAATCTCACGTCTCAACACGTTTGAATAATCAAGTCACATATTTCCAAACAAGGTACACATACCAAATACTCGGACCCAACAAAAAGATTCTACAAAGGTTAAAGTTAGCCGTACATACCTCGTATCGGGATCTTTCCTTACTCTCTATTCCAAATCACCGGACCTTCTAGCACCCTTGATCTAGCTCACAATACGACACATGTAATCATAGAATTAGGAATCATGAACATGTCTTGAACTCATTTGAGCTTTCTACCAAGCACTAGGTATCCTTTTTAGATTAAATAACCCCTTTTTAGTGAAAGGTTACCCCAACCTATTTTCTTGACTAGATTATGGTAGATTGGGTACATGGATGCAAGGTTCTTAACCCCATTTTTATGAACTATCCTACCCATGTTTCATTTTAACAAAAATCTGGAAATTTAGGGTTAATGGGGTGGAAGCTTACTTCTTAGAGTGATGAAATTTGTGTTCTACTTGATTAGTTTCAAGCTTGAGTGATGAGGAAAGGCCAATTTGATGAAGTTGGGACTGTCTCTCTATAGAACCCACTCTTTCCTCTCTCTAATATCTCAGAAAATGATTAAAAATGAAGGGGAGGGGTGTTTTAATGAAATGGGGTCGGGTTTTAAAAATTTGGGAAAACAGGGCCCGACACAAGAATGCGGTCAGGAATGTGATCGCATTCCAGGCATGCAGTTCGCAGATCTGATCGCACAATGGCCCACAAGATGGGCCAAAAATCCAGAACACACTGCCCAATTCTTGGTGATGGTAGCTGTTGAATGGCTTTGACTTTTGACGGATCCAATTCTATTCACCGGCGGCTTACAATAAATCCCAGCAACTTCCCAGCAGGAACCCCGAATGCACACTTCGCGGGGTTTAGTTTCATATTTTATTTTTGCAATCTATTGAAGAACTTCCCCAAATTCTCCATGTGATCAGCAACTTTCTTTGATTTGATAATGACATCATCCACGTACACCTCGATCTCTTTATGAATCATGTCATGGAATATGGTGGTCATGGCCCTCATGTAGGTGGCCCCTGCATTCTTCAAACCGTATGGCATCATCTTGTAACAATACACTCCGCATGGCATGATGAACGCCATTTTCTCAGCATCTTTCTCATCCATCCAAATTTGGTGGTAACCAGCGAAGCAATCCACGAAGGACTGCAATTCATGCTTGGCACAGTTATCAATCAGAATGTGTATATTTGGCAAGGGGAAGTCATCTTTCGGGCTGGCCCGATTGAGATCCCGGTAGTCGACGCAGACTCTGATCTTCCCGTCCTTCTTTGGCACAGGTACAATGTTGGCTAATCATGTCGGGTACTCAACTACCCGAAGAACTTATGCATTGATCTATTCGTAACTTCTTCTTTGATTTTCAAACTCATGTCAGGTTTGAACTTTCTGAGCTTTTGTTTCACTAGTTGACACATTGGATTGGTTGGCAGTTTGTGAGCCACAATAGACGTACTTAGACCAGTTATGTCATCATACGACCATGCAAATACTTTCTCATACTCTCTTAGAAACTTTGTGTATTCTTTCTTTTCTGATGGTGACAAATGAATTATGATGCGAGTCTCCTTGACGTTTTCTGAATTTCCCAGGTTGATAACTTCAGTCTCATCCAGGTTGGACTTAGGTCTGTTCTCAAAGTTCTCAACTTCTTTGACAATCTCGTCAGGTATGTCGTCTTCATCTGAATCAATGATTGTTTGCTGCGTTGTCTCATTGCACGTCACAGTCATCGGTTCATCAAGACAAGAAATAGTAATGCTGTATAAATAAAGTAATGAGAGAAAATAATAACAATAAATATCAGATTCGTAAGAGAAATTTAGAAGATGCTTTGATGGATTGAATAACTATTTTGAACATTGAAGATATTTATTCTAGAAACTAAAAAAAAATACAAGAAAAGAAAAATCATTTAGTAAATAATGCTTGTTTTAGCCTTACTACCCCGAGGCTTGTTAGGCTTTGGTTATCTTGATAGACCAGTTCTTGAGATATGTCCCCTTGATGACAGTCTAAATGGGAGGGCCTTCCTCCCCCTCCTACTCGAGAACAACACAACAATCCATATCCTTGTCCTCTAGGAACAAACTCCTCATCGCTGTAAGTGCTTCTTCCTCGTCTGAACCATAAACAGTGTTAGCCTACTTGAAAGTCTACTCAAGATGAGGTATCGGCTGCTCCAAAGGGTAATAGGGACCGCGCCAAGGTGGCGACCAGTCGTTGAATTCTTTCCAAGTGTACTCATACCCCAGATCGAAATTGGTGCCATGTTCCTTGAGCTTTATGGGCGTCGTGATCCCTTGGAGGTTCTTACTGTGCCCTTTTTCTGGCTCATATCCTCTCCAATTCAGGATGATCTAAATCTTGCTATCCCACCACTTGTCCTTGTCGATAATATTGACCCGCTCAATGCGGTGGTATATTCCTCTGCCTATCTTCCTTTTTTCGTCAATCACCGGAATAGTTTAACGACTATAAATAGGGTTGCTACCATCACCATTAATAATCAACTCTTGGTGGTTCCACTCGAATTTTACCGCCTGATGTAGCGTTGATGCTACAGCCACAGCAGCATAAATCCAGGTTCGTCCCAACAACAAGTTGTAGGATGCTGGCACATCTATCACCTGGAAATCCACTTCGAACCAAGTCGGCCCCATCTGCAGACATAGACTGATCTCCCGCATGGTTGTCCTCTGAGAACCGTCGAAGGATTTCACATTGATCGCCCCATCCCTTATCTTATGTAGCCCTTTACCCAATTTCTTGAGTGTTATCAATGGATAAATGTTAAGACTGGAACCTCAATCGATCAAGATTCTTCTGATGAAAAGATCTTCGCATTGCACGATGATGTGTAGTGCTTTGTTGTGCCCCAATCCTTCAGGTGGTAGCTCGTCCTCATGAAAAGTGATTTTATGACTCTCCAGTACCTGGCCTACCATATTGGCCATTTCCACACTAGTGATGTTATTTGGCACATATGCTTCACTCAATACTTTCAACAAAGCATTTATGTGTGTTTCAGAATTCTGCAGCAGAGAGAGGATGGATATTTATGCCGGTGTCTTGTTCAGCTGGTCGATGACTGAATACTTCTTAACATGTACCTTTTTCCAAAAGTGATCGGGACCTATTTTGATAAGGGGAGGCCGGTTGGCAGCCTGCTTGCTTGACTCGGCCAAATGCTCAGGGGTGTAGACCCTACATGTTCTTGGCATACCCTGTGCTGCGACAGCTTCCTCAGACCTGACCTTGCCTTTCCTTCTCACCTCAGTTGTGTAGTCCCAAGGGATAACGTTTGAATAGAAGGGTGGCATGGTTGACATTGCCACGGAAAGTGGTGCAGCCATCCTTACTTCAAACGGAATGTGTGTTCGGGGTGGCAAAATTGTGACCTCGAATGATGCTGGTGCATTTGCTGGAGATACAAACTCAACTTCAATTGGCACTGGTGACTTTGCAGGTGGTGCTGCTTTAAACTCAAATGGCATAGACATATTTACCTCAGTGTCCTCAGATGGTTGAATCTGGACTATGATCGATTTGAGAGTGATTGCGGGTTTCTTTGGGTCATTGCCTTCTGCAATTAGCCTGATTGACCCCTCGGGATCCCAATCATCTTCTATTTTAATCTTATGGATACCTCTACCCTTATGGTCTGGTAGAGTATTGTCGTGGACGTTTGGAGCGGGGTCTTTTGCAACAATAATCTTGTTGTCAATGAGAGCCTGTATTTTGTCCTTCAGAGAGCGGCATTCTTCGATGGTGTGTCCTTTCATGCCGGAATGGTATACACAGGATTTGTTTGGGTTAACCCACTGAGAAGGGTTCTCAGGTGTGGCAGCAGGGATTTGTGTGACATAACTAGCGGCTTTGAGCTTCTCATACAGCTGGTCAATGGGCTCAGCTATGGCGGTGTATTGATTTGGAGGGCGGCAATCAAGATTGGGACGAGGTCTAGGGAAGTTTTGGCGTGAAAGGGGTGATTGGTAATGGGATGGCTGGGAATTATAAGTGTGGTATACAGGAGCGGGTTGTGAATATCTAGGCGAAACAGGTTGATATGTGGGCGGTGGAGCTTGGAAGGAAGGTGGTGGAGCTTGGTAATTTGGTGAGGGTGCTTGGTAATTCGGGGTTGGATGGTATGTGAGTGGAGGTGTTGGATAGGTTTGGTATTTGAGCGGGGACTTGGCTCTTTTTGCAACCATTACGGCTCCCACGTCTCTCTTTTTAGACACACCACCGGACTGTAGAGCCTTGTTAGTGGCTTGCAAGGCTTCAAAATTTGTAACCATACCGCTTTTAATACCTTCTTCAATCCGCTCACCCAATTTGATGATGTCAGATAACTTGTGGCCTTCAATCATCATTAATCGTTCATAATATTTTGGGTCCTGAGCCCGGACAAAGAACTTGTTCATCTGTTCTTCCTCTAGAGCAGGTCTGACTTTAGCGGCTTCGGACCTCCAGCCAGTAGCATACCCGCGAAAGGTTTCTGTAGGTTCTTATTCAAATTTTGAATGTAGAACACATCTGGTGCGTTCTCTGTGTTGAGTCTTAAACTGTCCATAAAATCAGACGCCATGCTTACCCAGTTTGACTATTTCTTGGGGTCTTGGATGATGTACCAAGACAGTGCGTCTCCCTTCAAACTCCTCATGAACAGCTTCATGCTGATTCCTTCATCCTTTCCTACGCCAACCAATTTGTTGCAATAGGTCCTTAGATGGACTCTTGGATCACCAGTACCGTCAAACATTTCAAACTTTGGAGGTTTGTACCCCTCGGGCAGTTCGACATCAGGTTGGATACAAAGGTCTTCATAATTCAACCCTTCAATTCCATTGGTTCCTTCAACACCCTGGACTCGGCTGGTCAGTTTCCTAAGCTCCTCATCTAGGTTCCTGATAAGTAAATCCTTTTCATTAGACTCGGACGCCTGTGGGATAGGCGGAGTGGAGTGGGTCACGGTTTCCACATATATGGGATTGTTATCGGTGTGGAAATGGTCTTTTGTGGGGTTTTGAGGTTCTGGGATGAGTAGTGGGGTGTTATTTGAGGTGTGGCAAGCATTGCACTGCATCGGGAGAGTTTGGTTTTTTTGGGGGAGTGACGTGATGGTGAGGTGCGGGATGATTTTGCTGTCTTGGGATATTTTGTGGAGGTGCAGGGTTTTGAGAATTTGGAAGGTTGACGTCGGGGACATTGAGGGAAAATGACAAATTAGCCAGATTTCGGACTTGATCGAGTTCTTCCTGAAACTTCAGCAATTTCTGTTCAAGTGGTGACATGTTCTAATGCAGGACCTGAATACCTCGGCCATCAGTGGCCTCTACCCGTTCAATCATATTCTCATTTCTGGTGCCGCTGGACTCTTCCATCTTACTCTTGCCTTTGTCTTTGCCCTTGGGAGGACTAGGAGGAGGAGTAGGCGGAGGGCCCTTGGATCTGGTGCGATAGGCTGATGATGCCATAATGCATGAACTAACCTTTGGGGAGGGGAGTAAGAAAAAATAAGACAAAAGGTAACCAAGTCGGCGAGGATTGTGAAAAGAATGTTGCGGTATTTAAACACATAATACGGAAATCTAAAGCACGTCCTAAGTTGGGAACCTCTTTGTGCCCGAGGTAGGCCTAACGACAAATTGATTTGGAGAACTTAAAATGCTAAATGCCTCATTTTTTTGATAAGAAAAATAGACAAATCCGAAAATGATAGACGAAAAATAAAAGTCACTAATGGTCGTTGATTTTATTACAATGATATAAAAATAAAGACACTCCTATCTACTTGGTCGCAGAAGGACCTTCCCAGTCTCGACATTCTTGCTTTCCTTGTATAGTTATCCCAGCTCGCGAAGTCCAAGCAATAGGTAGGTTCTGGCTAGGTATCCTCCTGAAGCTCTCTCAGTCTTTTGACAATCTTAGAATCTTTTGATGAACTTTTCTTCCAGTTCGATTATACCTCGTTCCAAGTACCCCAGCCTCTTGTTGGTGTTGATAGCCATGTCTTTCCATTCCATGATCAGTTTTTTGTTGGACTCATGTATGTTGTAGTGGTCATTCTCATATTCCCGAATCCTTTTTCGCAGTTGGTTGTATTTGACTTGTGCCTCGGCCCTTTCATCTATAACCTTGTGACCTCGGACGTACCCCATCTTGATCTGACCACCGAGATCCTCTTCTAACCAACCAATATAGAAAGGGGTACAACCGGCGTGATACATGTCTGGCTCGATGGTGTCTTTCTCAATTATAACCTTGCAGTGCCATAGGTGCTGAGCTTTGAACTTGTGAGGACTGTCATTATTTTGAAAGTCAGCTCGAATATGGCTCATCTTCTCGACCCTAGGGATGACTTGCTTCCTTCATGTTTGTCTCATAACTCGAAAAGGAACGTAAGAGTATGTCCCCTAAGACCAATCAGTATCAGAAATGACGCTTCTCGTGATCGAATGATGAACTCATCTGCTGGAAACCATTCAAACATCCATTGAACCTGTTCTTCAGTCAAGTTATCAAAAAGCTCAACCCATCCTTCAGCATTTTCAGGCTGAGCGAACATGTTAGGGATATAATTCATTCGCTTTGGGTGATGGAAAGCGATGTGGTCATCCCACATTCTGTGCTGAATGTTCTGTCGATATTCGCCTTTTTGGAGATGTTCCATGAGCCAGAGTTAAAGTAATAAATTCCAACCTTCGAAATGCTTTGCTCTTTGTTGACACCTTTCTAAGGCCCGATATATGTCTGCAACGATCATGGGCACAATGCTAAAATGTTTTCCATTTACCCCTTCCATTATGGTCTTAGTTACCATGGCTAGCCTGGTATGTATCATTTCCTTCTTCATCGAGAACATGATCAAACCCAAAAAGCAAACCATAAACACGAACACTCGGTGATGGACGTGTCCCAGGGAGGTGATAGGAAACTCGTCATGGTAGGTACGGTATGATTTGCTGTAGCCATACCTTTCGTACAAGTAGTCAAAAGGAATGCATGAATCCTCCAAACATACCAATTCCGCGTCCTTTTTCAGGCCCATCATTTTGAGGAAACTTTTGACTATGCGGTTTTCAGGCATCAACAGCCCCATAGTTTCCCATACTAGGTTAGCCAGGCCTCCTATCTCTTCTATCAAAGGTGCCATTTCGATGTTCCCAAAGTGGAACACGGACCTTTCACGATCCCACAACAAGGTAGCAGCCTCTATTATTATTTTGGTAGGCTAGATTTCCAGAAGAAACGGTAGATTACGCAAGTGTTTCCTGATGATAGCTTTATCGCTAGAGTGCAGATCCTCCCACCAACTCAACAGTTTTGGGTGGATGTTGGAGACCATGCCGAATCTAGGGACCTCATGACTCATTTTTTCTGTAAAGCAAATAAAGTTATGCCCATACCCTACCGGACTCGACTATTTATCGTCAATAATTAGCTGGAAGCATTTAGTTCTCCAAATAAATGCACAGAACGTGAGGGCGTCCGTTTGGGTTTAGGGAAACCCGGTGGACTTTTGGATAAGGCTATCTTAAAATCCATCGTGCAGACGACACTTTAGCTTAACTAGGTTTGACCATGATGCATGCAATAGTGCAACAGAGTAAGGTTTCTATAGGGTTTTAGACCGGTACCCTTGAGTGGACAACTCAAGGGGGAAAGGCAAGGAACCGTCGACTGCACCGTTGATCGACTAGTTTTACCGCAAATAATATAGGAAGGGAGCAACCACTCATCAAGCGCTGTTATAGTATTTTTTTGGCATGAGTGGAGTATGAATGTTGAACATGATTTATGCAATAAATATTAAAACAAGTTTTCACATATTTGCACGTTAAAGAAAGTGGTAAAAACAGTAGTAATGATTATAGCAGTTACAAAAGGAAACAAAGAGACATGTCAGTTTCATTTTGAAGAAAAGTAAATACCCGAAGTAAATAATTAATTGCATGTAAAGGGAATAGGAAAGGGTGCAAGTATTTAAAATAAAGTCACAAATTAACGAAATAATTTGAAAGTGTAAAAGCCTGGATATCCCCAGCAAAGTCGCCATGCTGTCGCGCCCCCTTTTTTTTTCCTCGCGGAATTGGGTTTATGACATTGGTTGGGACAACTCTTTCCTTTCGAGAAAGGGATTTGAAGAGTCGCCACCTAACGATTTTAGTGGTGCGTTAGGGCACCTAAGGGGTTCAATTACAACTATGTTGCTAACCAAAGATTTGGGTAAGGGCCTGAAATTATCCTAAGGGGAAGGTCTTAGGCACCCCTTAGGATTCACAAGTATGGTTCCCGACCAAATGATTTCGTGAATTTGTACAACTAGCAAATAATAAATAAAGGCTCAAATAAGAGGGGATTTGAGGTTTGAGCATGCAGATGTTTTAAAGAAACAGTAAAGAAGATTGGCTTTTGAAAAGGAATTACGAGCTATCATATAAAGGTATCCTAGGTTTATAATAATATGGATCACATCAATGCAATACCAGGTAATCACTCCTTGAAGAGGGGCTACACGTGGTATTAGCGCACCTGTCATCATATCCATATTCTACCCTTCCCACCCCGTAAGGTTATTAAAATGAGTGTTGGTCTCGACTTCTATTGCATGCTGTTACCCGTCCCTTCCTATCAGTCCCGGAGGAAATTAGGACTCCTATCCTAAAGGAGGTTCTAGGCAGACCCTCAGGTTTTAAAGGTAAAATTCTAAGGCGACAGATAACAAAACAAGTAGGACTGCAGATAAAGGAAAGCATAGAAAACATATAAAGGCTCAAACATTCCTCCACACATAGTACACATAAGCAACATGTTTCATTGTCACGACCCAAACTGATGGGCCGCGACGGGCACTCGGTACCTTACTCGACTGAGAACCAATGTAACATATCATTCTTATTACATCATCATATACCCGTGACATACGAGCCTAATAGGCCAACATAATCATTTATAAACTGAAAACATAGGACGACAAGGCCGTACAATCTTCCATGTATACGACATATGTCTACAAGCCTCTAAGAGTACATAATTATCGTAAAGGTCGGGATAGAGTCCCTCCATACCAAATAATACCTGTCTAAATCATACTAACCAAACAAGTGACTCCGAAGCAAATGGAGCGCACCAACATCTTCCGCTGAGCTTATAGCCTACTTGGAGGGCTCTCGACTTGTCTATCGGGACCTGCGGGCATGAAACGCAGCGTCCCTAGGCAAAAGGGACGTCAGTACGAATAATGTACCGAGTATGTAAGGCACATAAATAAGTACATAAGAGACATGGAAGAAATATAGAGCACATGACTCAACCTGTAAGCCTGAATAGCTTTGTAAATCATAAATTACTTTTAGCGTCATGCATATGCATATGAATGTCATGTCGTGCATAGGTACATGTTTCATAACATCATCAGCCTCTGAGGGCATCCCATCATATGATATCGGCCACTGTGGGAAAAATCATCATCCTATACCAGCTGATCAGGTAGTGGTGCGTATATAACGCCATAACCTTTCCTATATACCATATATATATATATATATACAAATATATGCGTATATAACACCATTTGAATATACATACATATATACGCGTATATAACGTCGTTTGAACCGTACTTCAGCCACTGTGGGCAACATATTAATCATATACCAGTTGATCAGGTGGTGGTGCGTATATAACGCCGTAACCTTTTCCCATATCCCATATACATATATTTACATATATACGCGTATATAACGCCATCTGGTCATGGGTCAATGTGCATATGTAAATGCATGAAATGCATATGAAATACGTCAATAAAATCTCTCGGTACGTCATAAGGCCATTATGCCTCTGATTAATATCATGAAATAAACATTACCAACATACGTATTTTCGAGACCCATGAACAGAAGATAATAATAATTCTCATGGGGAATCAAGAATATAGATACCCCTACTATTTCTATGAATAGAGTAATTTATAGAAACTGTGTATTTGCTCGTTTCTTCAGTATAATTTGGACCATGCCAAAAGAAAGAAGGGATAGCCTTAACATACCTGGAGTAGGAAATAATTCGTATGATATTCTTGAGAAAGATTTTACCGTGCTCTCTTAGAACTGCAAATCCCGTTGCTATTACGCATCTCCATTTTATTGTGAATCTGGTTGCTAACACATTTTGAATCCCGTTGCTAACACATGTCTTGGAGATTTTGATGCAACCATTTCCACTTTGTTGTGAATCTCATTATAACACATTTTGTGTGAATCCCGTTGTTGTATATCTTGGAGAGTTTGATGCAACCATTTCCACTTTGTTGTGAATCTCATTTCTAACACATTTTGTGTGAGTTAAAGAGGTTTTAAGTCTTGGTGGTGTGGGCCCCACATTGTAAGACTTGGTGTCACATGCCCCTTTTAATTATTCCAAATTTCTTTGTGAGTTAAGACTTATTCTCAAAGCTTTTTGGGGCTTCCACGTTAGGGACTTTAAGTTTTATCCACAATTCCTTAATTATCTTGTTAATCTTCCACCAAAATCCACAATTAACCAGATATCCACATAATTAAGAATTATCTCAAATTACTTAAAATACTACACATTTTAATACACTTTATACATCATACTATCATGGTCATATGGTACCTTGTATGGTACTAGTCCATAAGTACCGAGTATTTTAGATCGGACCGTATATTATCCCAAACTGTCAAACTTCGACAAAACTTATTTTTTTTATTTGCTTACCCTCTTTCCTTCATGAATTTACTCATCACTTTTCTGAAATGGCATAATGCCTATAATCTTCAAATAATCTAAATCCCGAACTTAGGTCGATTAATCTTACGACGTAACTTTTAATGTACGAAAATACGGGATGTAACATGTCATTTTCGAGCTTTCATCAATTTACTTATAGAGTACTTTCATGTAAGAAATCACGGGGTATAACACTCATACACAATTAAGGTCCATATTAATTCAGAATCCTAAAGCATGGTATCTAGGTGATAACACAAAGACAGATTATTGCATAACTCAGAGAGGAAGTCTTAATCAGGCTTGCCTACTGGTTTTAAGCATGCTGACAGTTAAGCATGATCACAAAGAAAGTTCTGATTTTATCCTTTTTAAGTTAATTACCTAAGGCTTGCCTAAGTGCTGGATAACATGCAACAATTATTCAGATTTGTAATGACTCTAAGTTGTTTTAACTAATAACATGCGATTCTAGGTATGAAGATGTACAAAGACTAATTACCAGTTGCTGAGAACATGGGACTGTTCTGTGTTTAGACTAAATTCAGTTAAATCGATACAATTCTATTTAGCATGATATCAAATGCAGCATGATGCATAATAACGTAAACAGGATTTCTGAGTGCACATAGAATCATAGCATTATGCACAGTTTCAGGAATAACATAGGTGACAGATTTTAAACGTTATTTACCTAAAACAGGATCTCTACGTGTATAGCATGATGAGACGTGATTACAACTTATTTATCCTAAGATAGTATTTCTAGTGAAATTTCAGAACATGGGCAGAATCATGTAATAGCAACTTATTTCATTGTAATCATTTATCCTATAGGCAGGATTTCTAAGCGTGGAGATGTCGAATACACATAAATCCTAAGTGGCATGATATCTAATGCATGGCATGGTGTGCCTAAACATGGCTGCTATTGCGCATAGAGAAAATAAACCTATAGGCATGGTTTCTACCCTTAATCATGCATATCACCCATCCATTTTCACTATCCGACCCAGAGTTGTTTACAAATAATTATTATAGGCCATTGAATACGAATTACACAACTGAAATAGAAGAAAAATAAGAAGTTAACTATAGGGAGCCTACAAAATAGGCTCAAGTCTCCAAGTCCTCAATGCCAGGTATTACTTCACAACTATCCCGGTGTGTCAGAGTTCCCTAAGGACCTCAATGGCTCCCGGTTAGTGCTCACACCCAGATTTCATAGGCAAAATAGAGTAAGTGCAGTGTGGAATGGCCAGCCTCTGTGTGTCAAAGTTCTGAGGGAGCTCAAGGGTCCCAAGGCAATGCTCACACAGAAGGGGCAGAACCTAGACTTCTAAGAGTATATGTGAGAGTGCTTTTTTTTTTTTAAAAGGGTCTAAGTAAGAAAACAGTTTTGAGAAAAGGGTAAGCAAGAAAATAGTTTTGAGAAATGGTAAGTAACAAAATAGTTTTGAAGGGGAAAATTTTATTGGAATAGAAGTTCAACATCATACAAAGGACCAGGGATAGTCCAACAATCACAAACAGGGGTAATGGGATTTGAGGGACAAATACAGAGCATGTCAGGGCAAATATGTAGCAGGCAGACACACATAGGCATGCAATCAGGAGCTTCTAAGGGTTCAGAGGATTAGGGGTACAGTAAATTACTAGGTTAGATTAACACCAAAACAACTAAGGCCATGATTAAACTAATGTAACATTCATAGGCATGGAGATTCACGTAAGAAGCAGGTGCTAAGTATACATAAACATGATGGTCAAGTAAACCCTAACTTAACATGTAGAGGGGCGTTTAGGATCCTATATACATGTTGAATACTAAGTAAAATCAAATTAGAAACACATTGAATTACAACATTGATAGAAACATGTTGGTTTGAGGACTGAAATCTAAAGTAGAACATACCAGTGAAGTGAAGAAAGCAGTAACACAAACAGGAAGTAGGATATGCACAATAGTTAGCCTTGGCTTGCAGCCGGCTAACTTAGAATAACAGTAACTAGCACAGAAGAGAGAGCATAGAGTTTTTTAATTGTGTGAGAGAGGGATTTGAACAGACCAAATCCTGTGTTTGGAAAATAAGAGGCCTGGGTATATATAGCTTTGAAAACAGTAGTAAATAAGGTGCAGATCAAAGTTAGGTGGCAATTAAGGGAATCAGAATCAGTCAGTTTAAGAATAGTATGGGTACTTCCTTAATTAAGGGAGTTCACTCTCCAACGGTAGGAAAAGGTTACAAGTAAGTAAAGGAAGAAAATAAGGAAAGATTCATACATAGTAAGCACCGAGTAGGGAATTGGGGGCAGGTTCATTAAAGCACTACTGTAAGAATCAATTGATAGTAATAAGGCAAGAAATAACTAATAGTCGTAAAGATTATCACTGGAAATCAATTAAAGGAAATCAATCACAGGAAAATAGGGATTCAAAATAGGAGTAGTACTTATTTAAGAATCATCATAGGTTATACAAAGTAAACACATAATAGGAGAGTCAGAAAACCTAGTGATTAAAACAGGGTAAAATCACACGGATTTAGGGGTTTACATAGGACAATGACATGAATCACTGCATAAACATAATACAAAAAGGAAAGGCGAAGATTTAGAGGTATCGATAAAAAATGAATAGAGTTGAATCACAGACTAAGCATGGTAATAGCAACCAGAAACCCTAACAAGCAATATGGGGTAAAACATCACGAAATTACAGAATAATCAAGACAACAGAGTGAACACAACAGAACAAATGAACACATCGTTGTAAACAAACTCAGAGCCATATGTGAAAGCTAAGACTTTAGGGTTTTTAATGAAATAACTCAGACACAAAGGGAAAAGGCTCGAATAAAGATTAACATAATAAAAATCATAATATAATACTTAAAATATGAAAGGAAATCATTTTTGAAAAGAGCTTTGAAAACCCTAGTTAGAAGGTGAAGAGTCACTTCATGAAAAATCGGAAAACCTTTTGAAAACACCAAAAATAGCTCAGAATAAGCCAAGATCTGTTACAGATCTATGAAAATCAGAGACTAATATTTAGGGTTTCATAGATCCAACCCAAAGAAAAGGAGAACCGGCTAAAGAACCACCGGTTCTAGCCAAAAAATGAGGAAATCTTACTCGGACGATCATGGATAGCCGGAGAACGGCATGTGAGATCATGGGAGGTAAGTGAACCGCCTCTGGTTCCCTTGAAAACCTCAGGACAACATCAATCTGGTGTAGGAGGAGAGCCATAGGCTGGGGGTGGTGGTGAGACCACCATGGTTACCGGCAAAGCAACGACCAGAGAAGGGGCTAGGTTTAGCAGAGGGCGTCGAAGAGATGAGAGAGTTGAGAGAGACGAGAGGAGACGACGGCGGAGTGTAATGATATAATGAGAGGGGAATGAGGGTTTGGGGTAGGTCGTTTAGGATTAATTAAGGAAAGGGGTTATCTGAGCCATTGATCAAAATGATCAACGACCAGGATTTAAGAGGACCTGGGCCGGGTTAGGTGGAGGTTTGGGCTTTGGTTATTTTAATTGGGGTTTGGTCTGGTTTTAATAGGTTAGAATTGAAATGAAAAAATGGCTATTTGTTAAATACCCCATAAAAATAAATATATAATTTATAAAAATAGCTGATAATTTAAAAAATAAAATTGATGCTTAATAAAATTAAATTAAAATGATTAATTAGTATTTAAATATAAAATGACTAATTATTTGTCCAAAATAGCATAAAATATATGATTAGGCTATAATTGCAAAGTTATTGCAATTACAGCCAAAGAATGCCAATCTGGCTAATTGTGAAATAATTTGATCTTACCAAGGCCAAAAATAATGTATTAAGTCAAGAGATGTCTTTGAAATCATTTGTTATGCAATTTATAATTAATTATTAGCGATAAAAATACTGGATAAATTGGAAATAAATTTGTAAAAATATGAGAAAATTATGGAAAAATATCAATTGTTATGGAAACCTGATTTTGAAGGTATATATGCAAATTTAAAAAATAATTTGAGGAAAAATTGGGTATCAACACGGCGCTTCGGTACTTAATGAGCAAGAAAGATTCAAAGGCGAGGTTAATCAATGACTCCTTTCCCGATGAGCAACTTCTATCCATTTCAAGGACCGAGATGCCATGGTTCGCAGATATAACAAATTATATTGTTAGTGATAATGTACCAAATGAGTTCTCTTCAAACCAAAGGAAGAATCTTAAATGGGATTGCCTTGACTATTATTGGGATGAACCATATCTCTTTTGGATTTGTACAGATGGTGTGATTCGAAGATGTGTGCCGGAGGAGGAACTAGTGGAAATTTGTGAGGCCTTCCACTCTTCACCATATGGTGGTCACCATGGTTGAGAGAGAACGCCAGTAAAATGTTGAGTTGTGGATTCTATTGGCCTACTTGCTACAAGGACGCAAGTGATCTAGTCAAGCGTTGTGATGAATGTCAAAGGGCCGGTTGGATTTCAAAGAAAAATGAGATGCCCCTCAGCACCATCTTGGAAATTGATATTTTCGATGTGTGGGGCATTGATTTCATGGGACCGTTCGTAAGATCTTGTGGGAACACCTACATTTTGGTAGTTGTTGACTATGTGTCAAAGTGGGTTGAGGCCATTGCTCTACCCAACAACGAAGCTCGATGTGTGGTGGGATTTTTGAAAAAGAATAACTTTATAAGATTTGGTACTCCAAGGGCCACTATAAGTGATGGGGAACACATTTTTGCAACAAATCTTTTGATACCTTACTCACCAAGTATGGTTTCACTCACAAAGTCATGACCCCCTATCACCCTCAAGCAAGAGGGCAAGTGGAGGTCTCCAACCGGGAGATCAAGAGTATTTTGTCAAAGACGGTGAACGCCAACCGGCCGGATTGGTCGAAGAAACATGATGATGCTCTATGGGCTTATAGAACGGCTTAAAAAGCACCGATTGGGATGTCTCCATACCTATTAGTGTTCGGGAAAGCATGTCACCTTCCGGTGGAACTTGAGCACAAGTCCATGCGGGCATTGAAGAAGCTAAATCTTGAGTGGAATGTCGTCGTCAACTTAAGGGTGGCCCAATTTAATGAACTAGATGAATTCGGTACCATTCATATACAAGTTCTTCATTATACAAGGAGAAGATAAAGCCTCCATGACAGGTACATTCGGAATAAGGATTTCAAAGAAGGCGATCTTGTGTTATTGTTTAATTCTCGGTTACGGATGTTTCTGGGAAAGTTGAAGTCTAAATTGAGTGGCCCGTTTGTGGTTGTGAATGTGACACCCTTTGGTGCATTAGACTTAAAGAATAAAAATGATGAAGTGTTTAGAGTCAATGGTCATCAGGTGCAGCATTATTTCGGATAAGTTGATGATGGCCACGTCGTGGCATTAATTCATTTCAAGTGATTGATGGTAATCAGTGTCGTGTCGCGATTATAAATCAGGCGCTTCTTTGGAGGAAACCTATGTTTCTTTTTAATTGTTTTCTTCTTTTATAGATAGGTTTTGTTTTTTGCTAACTGGTTTTGAAGTTTATTGCAAGAATGAGTGTGCTTTGCTGGAACTGTGCTAGAAAAATGGCAAAGTGTGGATCGCATAATATTGAATGCCACAACAGAAAGGAATCTGTGGAAGACCCAAAAATGCAAACTCCCTGAAATTTGCATTGCAGAGAAATGGCCGATCTGCGGCCGCACTAGGAAATATGCGGACCGCGCAAATTTGCGGTCGCACCCAAATCTGTGTGGACCGCAGATCTTCAAATCTGTACAGACCGCACACAAATTGTGTGGCCGCACTCAGCTTCAAAACTTTGCCCTAATTTTGTCAACCTATAAATAGTCCCTCCTCACACTGTTCAAAACTTTACGCACTCTGACCCCTTGACACCAAAGCAAGCATAGTGTGCTAAAATTGATTCAAGCATCACACTTACTTCATCATCTTAGATTTTTCCCTACATCACTTCATT
Source organism: Nicotiana knightiana (assembly GCA_005239525.1). Taxonomy (NCBI): domain Eukaryota; kingdom Viridiplantae; phylum Streptophyta; class Magnoliopsida; order Solanales; family Solanaceae; genus Nicotiana; species Nicotiana knightiana. Next base: position 86,825 of record ML420548.1, on the reverse strand, counting down.
ACCAGTATGTTCAATTGTTGTTTAGATTTTACAAAAAATTGTTAATTTTTGCTCTTAATTTGTTAGTTCTTTTTAGGCCTATATGTCAGATTAATCATCATGTGTTCTTAAAATTGTATGGGTAACTTCATATGTGTTCATGGGGGGTTGGGTAAACTGTGTATCATGTCTATATTGCCAACACCATGCCCAAATTGTGCTAAAAGTGTAAAAACCTAAGTTCACTGCCATTAAATTTTGAATTGTGCGGCCGCACATGAAATTGTGCGGTCCGCAGATCCTTGATCTAGGGCAAAGATAGTGTTGAGATTGTGCGGACCACACTCAACATTGTGCAGTCCGTAGAAATTGAACTGCGACCGTAGAAAAATGTGTGCGACCGTTGATCAAAACTTCAAAGAATTGTATTTTTAGGACATTCAACTGTGCGGCCACACTTAGAATTGTCCGCACTCAGAATTGTGCAGTCCACACTTCAATTGTACGACCGCACTTCCAAAATTGTGCGGTCCGCACAAGCCATTCTGCAGCCGCACTTCCCCCTTTGCACACTGTTTTGTCTGCAACTGTTTTATAGTCTTCTTTCGAACTTTAACTGACTCATGTTGCTATGTGTTGCAGACAATGGTTAGATCAAGAGGGCGTGGTGATACTTCCAAAGGGAGCGGTGAATCCTCCCGAGGCCGAGGCAGGGGTACCTAGCCTCTATCAGTCTAGAAAGGGATATCAAAGAAGACAACCACAGGGAGATGTAGGGACATAGAGCCCTCTAAATAAATATCTTACATCTCGTCTAGGGAGGCATCTGAGGGCCACTCTGTGGAGGCACAAATTGAGGCCCAATCTCAACCACAACTGTTCCTAGTAGACCAACTTCTTAATGAGCCTTCCACCTCAGCAAGCTCTTCTAAGGGTTCGGAAGAACGTAGCCAGGGTTCAGAACCCTCATCTATTCACACCCCTGCGGCACCAGTCGCAGTTGATGATGATGATGATATTCCAGATGATGGTATAAAGGGTGATACTAGAGTTGCTGGACTAGAGAGGTCAAAAAATAAGGAGGTCTAGGAAGATAGATTCACGAGCCTGACAACTTTTAACAGGTTCTGAGAGTGGTGTCCCTAGAGATCGCTCACACTTGAGCGTCAGTTTATATTGAAGGATTTGGATAGATTCAATCTGAATGTGGCTAAGAAGTTCAGGGAGAGAGAATGGTGGACTTGGTTCACTCAGAGTGTTATGGATTCCAATGAGCATTTAGTCTAGGAGTTTTACGCCAATGTGGCGCACATCAAAAACGGGACTAAGGTTACCAAGGTAAGGAACTTGAATGTGAGGTTTGATCAGAGCACCCTGAACACCTATTTGGAGCTCGAGGAGGTAGAGTCGGTGCAATATCTGGAGAAGTTTTCAATGGGTGATGTGGCTCGCCCTTAGTTAGCAGATATATTAGCAACTCCAGGACCACCATCACCATGGATCACAGCGGGTGTTCCCATTACACGGGCTACCTTCAAATTTGAGGCAAAAGGGTTGCAAACATTTATGTGCAGCCGTATAGACCCGAGCCAAAATGAGAACAATCTTCCAATCCCCCGAGTAGTATTAGTGGCCTCTATCATGGTCGGGTACCCAATCAATGTGGGTGACATCATGTCGGCCAACATGTCGGTGATTTTCAGGCAAGATGAGAGCTCCTACCCGTATCCTAACACTATCACAGGGTATCTCACGGATGCGAAGGGTGGAGCCGAGGAGCTTTGATACAAAGGTTTAGGCTAAGAAGACTTTATCTTGGTACTCTCTCAAGGATCCAAGGAACCCGAAGAATAAGGTTAAGTCGACTACTACCATAGGCCAGTCCGATGAGCCATCGACGATAGTTGCAGATTCAGCTGTTATGCCTTCAACAGCTTCCATGCCTTCCACAGCAGTCAGGCCTTCCACCGAGACAGATGCCATGACACCACCTCCATATTTAGGGCCATCAACATCAGTATCAGTGCCTTCATCCTCCACTTATCCACTCATTGCGCTACGAGTCTCCCAGACACTAGCGAGTCTCAACAGCTGGATGTAGACAGCTACTGCAAAGTTGTCTGACATATCTAGTGTTGTTACAACACAATCTTCTACCCCAACACTCTAGGTTCCTCCGTCAGTGGAGGAAATATTAAAGAAGATCTTGGATAATCATAAGGCCATCATGGATACCTTAGTTGCACATGGGAGAGCTATTGAGGAGCTAGATAAATAGGTGAAGAAGATGAGGAAACCCCAAGCTTCGAGAAAATCAGTGGACAAGTTGAGAAGATAGGTGACCAAGATAGCAACAGCTGGTGATCTTCCATTTGATTTACTGATGGAGACAGATCCATCAGTGTCAGCAGACCCAATAGCACCATCAGCACCAGTGGCACCAGCTGGCCAGTCTGACGAGCCTAACCTTGCTGCCCACACTATTGAGGAGGTGCTACACATGTTGACCAACCCTGCTACTCCTCGAGCAGAGGATGATGAGATTTAATTGGAGGAGCCTGAGGGTGGTGATGCTTATATGCACATTGAGACCACATAGGGATTTCTCTCTACTCTTTCCCCTTCCTTATTTATTTCATAGCGTCTTTATTTTATTTTCTTAGTAGTCTAGCTTCTTATTTACCTTAATAAATTCTTTTTGATTTGGTAGATTCTTTTTATGTTTAAGTGATCAATAAGCCTTTGGTTTTCTTAATGCCACGGTTCTTTCCAAATGTGGTTTTGTGTGAACCGGACGACTCTTCCCAACAATGGATGTCGTGACAACCTTCTTAAGGGATTGAATCCGTTCTTGATGTTTAGGTAAAAACACTAGTAATAATGAATAAGAGATTCAAGCATGCTTCACTTGGTACGAATACACTTAACTACACGCTTATAATTAAAAACAAGTTCTTGGAATGAAATGGCTCTAGTTAGTGACCTTGTGACTCTTGTATTGACTTAGGCAATCATCGAGTGGTTTAGTTGAACCATTAGTGATTTTCAATCTTGAATACAGTTATTGTGGGCCCTCGACCCTATCCTCTTTCACAATCCAGCTGTGTGAGAGGTGAGATGCTTTGTTGCAAGTCCAAGTACTCGTGTGAATGGTCTAGAACTTGCCCCGAATGTGTTTCTAGGCGAAATTCTAAGTTCTGCTTGGCTTGAGAAGTAATTGTAGGCTCTCCTTGACCTGCTTTGAATTATTCCAGGGCCCACCAATGATGTTATCCCTACTCAACCCTTTTGATCCTAAAGTCTTTCACATTTGATAATTATGTAACAAGCCTTTACCCGTTTTTAGTGACCAACTCTTGGCACCCGAGCTCTTCTTAACACTCATGAGAAACAATTGGCAAAAAATATAATTTTGGGGGAGAGACAAGGAATTTGAAAGTGTTATCAAGATAAAAAAAAAAGAGAAAATAAATGAAGAAAAGGAAAGACAAAGAAAAATAAAGAAAGAATAAAAGAAAAATACAAAAAAAAAAGTGAATAAATTGAAGAGTTGAAGGGATTCAAAGAAAAGCAAAAGTGCAATGCATGGAGAAAACAAAGAAGGAGAAAATAAATATCATGAACAAGAAAGAGTGATTTCAAGTCTCTCTAGTTCCCCTAAAGAAAAGTAAAATGCCTCAAAACGTCGACAAAGCATGAGCCAAAAAAAAGAGAAAATGGAGTGCTTAAGGAAAGATGAACTCGTTCTATTCTAACATTTCCTACCTTAGTCCAAAAGCCTTCATTACATGCTGAAAAAACTCCACGTGATTTCAAGCCGAGTGAGCTTACATTAGTGGTTATTTACATGAGGGGAAAGCATATGGTACTTAGAGCCGTACTTGTGACATTCTTTTGAGAGTGACGAGCGAACTTTTCACAAATCCTTGAATTGAGTTCTTCATTATTAAGAGAGATAAGCTAACGGATAGTAGAGGAGGAGGAGTTTGGGATCCACACTGACCTACATGAAAGAGCGGACTTCCTTGAGGAATAAAGTCAACTCTTGATGCTCAAGTATCACATTAGAGCTATTTGTGCTTAAAACTTCAAAACATTGCCTTATTGATAATTCAAGAGTATATGGGTAATTTTTGGTACCAATTGATGTGTGTTTGATTCACAGTAGATCAGCTGGAATAGCTCTTTTCTTGTGGAGGTGGGAATTACCTTATTTTCTTGAGGACAAGCAAAAGCTTAAGATTTGGGGAGTTGATAAGTGGGGATTTTGACAACTTATTTGCGCCCTTTGACTTTCATTTTAGTTCAAACATGTTCAAAGGTATTCCAGAAAACTGATGAAATATGCTTACTTGAAGGAGTATTGGAAAATGAGCCATTATGATGACAATCAACTCAAGAAGGAGTGCTTTTGAACGACAAAAATCAAGCAAAAAGGCTCAAGTGCGGACAACAGAATTCTGTCTGCAATCGCAAAACATGAAGAAAAACCAACAGTGTTGCAATGTAAAGTGCAGACCGCATAATAATTGTGCGGCCACAGAAGTCAAGGTTCATAGAGTTCTACATCCAAGCCCAACAAAAACTGGGAATCGCACTAAAATTGTGCGGCCGCACCAAGAATTATGCAGTCCGCGGACTCAAGAGATGCGGCCGCAGTGTGCAGAATTGTGCGGCCGCAGAACCAACTCCTTTCAAGAGCTGTAGCAAAGTGCAGACCGCACACAAAATTGTGCGGCTACAGAACCTCCGAAAAGGCAATTTTGTCCGAAAATTTTAGTTGTGTATAAATAGACATCTTTGACGAAATTAGGTGATGTTTTAAATACCAGAAGCTCTGTAGCTATTTTTCTTTACTCTTTTATAAAACTTTAGTTTATACTGTGGATTTTACATTGGATTTTTATCTATTTATCTTTAAATATGAGTTTATCATCTTCTCTTCTTTATTTTCTCCATTACCCACTATGAGTATCTAAATTTATGGCTAGGGTTGTGACCCAACCCTAGTGTGGGAACCTAATGGGTGTTTGACTTAGGGCTTGTTTATGGTTAGGTGTGTATCTTAGCATACTTCTTGCTATAATTCTAGAATTAATGGTTGCAAACATTGGTTCAAGCCTATTTGAATTGGTCTCTACTTGAGAAAGAGAGACTTAGTCTAGGAAAACTTGGCTAACAAGAATTTGGGATGAAACCAAGAGATTGATAGTCCCTAGTAAAGGGTTGAATCTAGAGATAGTAAAACCCGACTTGAGAAATTTATCAACTGTTTTGAACAATACGCATTTGGACTTGAGAAAGCCAAATTGGGCAAAACCCTCTTTTACCGAGAGGTATTGAGTGGGTAATTGCGTGTTGATTGCTATAATACACCCGACCAACGGAACTCGCTCTAAAGCTTGTAACTCGGCAGGAAAACACCTAGGTGGAAGTCATAACCCTAAACTTGTTACATATTTTAAAAAACAACAACAAAAACATTATTCTCTAGTTTCATATTTTGCAAATTTTCCTTAGTATAATTTAGAAGTAGAATCAAAACAAAGTTTTTGGAAGTGCAACTTAGACACTTTAAGCACTTAGTCCAAATATATACCACAAATCCTATCTACGCTCCCTGTGGATCTGATCCCGACTCCTCGTTGGGTATTACTATTGCAATCGACCGCTTCACAACCCCAATTTGAGGTGTGACTTGGGCGATATAAATTCCATGTGTCTATGTTGGAGAACGTAGTTCGAGATCCGTCGCTTATTGTTCCAGCTGAGACTATTGAGGTTAATGAAGAACTGACTTATGAAGAAATTCCAGTTGCCATTCTTGATAGGCAAGTCCGAAAGCTGAGAAACAAAGAAATTTCCTTCGTGAAAGTGTTATGGCAAAACTAACTGGTCGAAGAGGCCACCTGGGAAGCATAGGAATAGATGAATAAGAAGTATCCTCATTTGTTTGAATAGCTATGTAGTCGTGTCCATGGTTTTAAAAGATAAATTTTCTACAAATTTTATTTCCCATGTACGATTTATGTTATGGATACTCCTTCTTGATAATCTAATATTTTTTGCATTATGGCCGACATTGTTTCCATGTTGTATTAAATTGTTGTGTTATGATTATGCTTCTAGGACTGCTTTTTTCAATTCTCTGTAGGTCGATAGGCCCAATTACAGGGGATACTTTAGCAAAAATTTTGGAAAATTTAAGGAGTTAGTCAAAATTTGTAACTACTGGTGTATGAAGTAACAGTTGGGCCACATTGGGTGCTAATGGCGGGTATTGACACCTCATTCAAGGATGAATGATCCTAAGAAGGGGAGAAAGTAAGGCCCCGTCAAAAAAAATTCCTAATGATTTAAGACTTTGAAGTGCGACAGAAGTATTCAAGGTTAACACATAATGTCTTCAAACATAAGCGGTATCACATTAAGAAAATGAGATCCAAGTTCAGTTTTTATTAAATAATTAGATTCATATTAAATTTTTGGAGCCATAGCGAAAAGAATCATCGCACTCGGACATCGTATGAGAGAGTTATGCCCATTTCTGTGTCTTCCCCGTCGCGAAATCACGGTAGCGTGGGCGCTAGCCCTGGCACTGGGAATTTTGAGGTTCTGGAATCAACACCAAAGGTAGCACCCCACTCCAGCTGTGTCACTACAAACATTAAGTTATATACGGGGTTCATTTTCCCCACTACATTTGGACGAAATTTGGAGCTGTTCTTCACTCTCTCAAGACCACCAACTCCTCTCTTCTTCAAGGTAAGCAATACCCATTATCTTGGTGTGAAATTCCATCATTTATACACTAGTATTGATGAAATCTACACATAAAATACATAGATCTTCAAGAAACTTCTTCAAGAGCTCAAAGGAGGGTTTTGCAAGATATTTTCCAAAAGGTAATCCTACACCCTTAGACATACATGCATGGATTTATTATGGTAATATGAGTATGAATTAAGTATCGATACTCATGTGATGGTGATTGGAATCCATAATTTCCCAATTTAAATACACAACCATTGTAGATATTGAAAGGTACTTATTTGATGAAATTTTGTTAGCAGAGCGTGGATGGATGGTCATGCATGTGATGTTGGAAGTTATAAAATATTTAAGAATGATGGGGGGGGATAAATTGTTGGTAAACGATGGTAGTTGTATGAACTAATTATATGGCTATGAGATGTATAGATTTATGCCTACTATGTGCTTGATAAAGTGTCTAAATGGCCTAAATTATGGAATATTTTACTAACGATGGTTCCATTGGATGTTGATATTGTAGATTGAAGTTTAGTGTAGTAGATAGTTGTAGTATCACTAAGGCACGAATTTCAGATATGTTGGCTAAACTCTTCTCTTAAAATTGAACCCCACAATATCCATGTAAGTCCCGAGTTGCTCATTTTGAATCAATTATCCCCAATAAGCTTGAGTCAAAAGACATCCGTGTTCAATATGTAATTCAAATTCTCTTGTTATGTTGTACTACTATTTGAGAATGTGTTCAAATTGTGGGTTACATATCTAAATGCCTTGACTTCAAGTTTTGTTTCAAATGAAAGCTAATGACAATTGTATAAGAAATCTAAATGTGCCTAAGACTCTTATTTGCTCATATGTGTGCTTAAATGTCTTGAATAAAAATGCCTTATTGTTGAAAATAAATAATGATTGTTGAAAGTTAAAAGGTATGCAAGAAGTACAAAATGTGAAATGCGAAATGTGAAAATATGAAACACGGCCAACGTGCCAAGAGAAAAATACAATTGTGACCACTATTGCCAATAAAAATGAAGAAATGTGAAAGAAGTGTGAAATGGGATAATTGATAGAAATAGATGATGTCTCGAATGAGACGTCCTAGTCGATCGTGTCGTGATCGGACGCCATGCTGCACACATGGTGGAGATTGTGTTGAAACCTTTACTTGAAATTATGATTCTGGTTGATGTCTTGAATGAGATGTCCTAGCTGATCGGGTCGTAATCGGATGCCATGCTGCACACATGGTGGTGATTGTGCAAGAATTTATAAATTAAATTAGAACACTGATTCTGATTGTGGTTGATGTCCCGGATGTGACGGACTAGCTGATCGGGTCGGGATCGAACTTCCTGTTGGAAGTACGGTGGTATTACGAATGGTGACATATTTGTGCTAAGACCTCCCAACCTAAAATATGAAGGTTTACTTGAAAGACTTATCTTGCTCCTAACTTGATGTTTAAAATCACTTGAGGTTTTAACTGATATTATGGTATTTAGTTATACATAATAGTACTAATGTCCTTTTTGTCGGGGCTGCTGCATCTTTAATGGATGTAGGTGGTTCCATAGCAGATGGAGTTGATTAGTGATAGCATTACACCCTCTTCCTACCAGGCTTGGTGAGTGTACACGACTAAAATTGGAGAGCCCGATTTTACGGCCACTTCAGTGAAAACAAAGGTTCGAAGGCCCGAGCTTAGCATCGACGGGCACGTCGAGGGTCCTCAACCCCAAGGAAATAAAAATCAAAGGTCGATATGAAAAGGCAGAAACTCCCAAAAGGCACGTGGTTGAATCTGACTAAGTACACAAAACCGTACAAGCCCGTACCGTGGTATTAAATGGTTGTACCCACCATCTCTCTTTGCATTAATTACACATGTACTATGTTGGGATTCCCCCCCCACCCCCATATATAAAGGGGACCCTTGTCACTTTGTAACATACATGATATTCAATACAAGAACAAGAACATTCTCTGCTCTCTAACAAAAACATTCTCTACAATTGTCTCATTAAATTATTGCTTCTCATTTATTGTGTTCTTGAGTTATTCTTCATTTATTGCTTATTATTGATCATAAATAGGCCAGCCTTACGGAATTCAATATTTTTATACCACTATCGATATCCCCTAATCAAGTTTCTCGAGCTCGGCCTCGAGGCCTGACCGACCACCATCGAGACTGGCCTCTTCGATACCTGATCTGCGCAATCTAGCTCTTTTCACACTTATTTCATTTTCCTCGCTTCATACTCAGAATATACTGCCTAAACAACCGATGTTAAAATAGATCACATATTTTTAGAACCATATAATCAAATATAATTGTAATTACCATTTTCAAGGTAAACAATTTGGCGCCCACCGTGGGGATAAAAATAATAGTAATCGTTTTAGTGTTGGTTTGCTAAAAAACACAAGTTATTCTTCACATTTTTTCTTGTCCAAGAATCTTCAATTTCAGGTCAGAAAATGTCTAACTCAAGAAACGCACACAAAAACAATGGTCTTGATAACCACGGAGAGAATGGTGCAACTGCTTCAGGTGCCGGTGTACCACCGCTAAACCCTTAAGGGGCACTAGTGTAAATTCCTGTCGATGAAGGCTCGGGAAATGCCCAACATGTCGATGTAAGATCTCATAAAGACGGGAGCGTTTGTGAAGGAGACCAGCGTGAACCATAGGGAACCCCTGCTCAAAGGGAAAGGGAAGTTATCCTTCATGTTATTTTTGAAATGTTGCAAGCACAACAAGTGGGTATTTCTCAGCTACAAAGCCATTAGAGAACCCCGAGTCCAACAGGCACCAGAAAGATCAGCAGCCGACCCCGCCATTATGAAAATGCTCGAAGCCTCGCAAAAAATATTGAATCAGGTGAGAAGAAGATAGAGGCTAACGACAAAAAATTAGAGACCTACAACTCGAGGGTTGACCAAATCACAGGCGTGCCCCCGATCTTAAAGGGTGTAGACTCAAAAAAGTTCGTACAGAAGCCATTTCTTTCAGGTGCAGCTCTGATGCATATCCCGAAGAAATTCAGAATGCCCGATCTCCCAAAGTACAGCGGAATTTCGGACCCCAATGAGCATATAACTGCCTACACTTGTGTTGTGAAAGGAAACGACCTGAGAGACGAAGATATTAAATATGTTCCATTGAAAAAATTCGGAGAAATATCCCAAGGCGTAACGTACCTCGAGATGACCAAAGAATTGACCGAGAACAGAATCCTCAGAGACTCATGAGCAAAGCAGGATTCGACAGGCATCCAGGGTCGGCAGAGGCACCCTGACTATTTGAGTACAACTTTAATATCGATGTTTCAGACATCGTATCGGCTATTAGCAAGATCAGGGACACCAGGTGGCCGAGACCTGTGCTATCAGGTCCCTCACAAAGGAACCCCAACTTGATATGCGAATATCACGATACCCATGGTCATAGGACCAAAGATTGCAGACAACTTCGAGAAGAGGTGGCTCGAGTAATCAGCAAAGGGTACCTTCGAGAATTCCTCAGCGACCGAGATAAAAATCAATTTCGGGAAAGAGAGGCAAACAAGAAAAATGAAACAGAAGAGCTACGACATGTCATCCACATGATTATTGGTGGAGTCGACGTCCCTCAGGGATTCGTTTTTATGCAGAGCAAAGTATCTTTCACCAGGGAAAAGCGAACTCGGAGCTACATACCTGAAGACGCCCTTTCGTTCAGCGGAGAGGACATCGAGACCTTGTCCCAACCTCATAATCACGCACTGGTAATTTCTTTTCTTTTCAATAAATTTTGAATTAAGTGTGTGCTCATGGACCCAGGTAGCTCGCCCAACATAATTCAATCGAGGGTGGTGGAGAAACTCGGGCTGCTCGACCATATCGTACCCGCCTCTCGAGTCCTCAATGGGTTCAACATGGCAAGTGAAATAACGAAAGGAGAAATCATCCTCCCAGTCAATGTGGCCAGCACAATTCAGGATACCAAGTTCCATGTCATCAAAAGTGACATGAGGTACAACGCATTGCTTGGAAGGCCATGGATCCACAATATTAGGGCGGTACCATCAACCCTGCGCCAAATGATGAAGTTCCCTATAAAGGATGGAGTAAAAATAGTATACGGAGAGCAGCACACCGCAAAATAAATATTCGCAGTGCACGATGTGGCTCTGACACCTTCTACATCGAAGGATCTAAAAAACAAGCAAACAGCCAAGAAACAATCATAAACTACATCCTCGTAGGAACAAACAAAGGACTGTGTCGTGTCCTCAGGACTGATAACCAAAGCGTATCGAGGCTCGAACACCATTGCAACTAAGGTACAACCCTATCCTTTTTTTCCTTTCACACTATATGCTAACATGCATGCATATATTCTATTGAAAAAAGTAAAAGCACCGCCCAGCTCGAAGGCCTTAGGTTTGAAAGCATGCGTTGCACTCTTTTTCCCTCACGTCGGATTTTATCCCAAAAAGGGTTTTACCGATGAGATTTTTAACGAGGAAACATCCATATGCTACCTAAGGAGAACTCACCAAGTATTCAAGTCTTCTCTTCGATAAACCTCGAATACTGAGGGGCATCCCCCCCAGGAGATCACTCGAGCTAAAGAGGGTCTCGACGGGAGAATGATGTATCGGACCAAACGGTCGAATGAACCATGTCCGTGTAGAATAATCGAACCCTCGATGGAAAAAATATGTGTACTTGTACCAAGTAATCCGAAAAGTACCTTCTATAATCAAAACATTTCGCGCATCAAAGAAGTTTGCCATTTTTATAAGAGATAGCCCTAGGGCCAAAAACTTAACAAGCACACAGGAACTGTCCTCGACAGTCACTCTGCCAAGTCGCCAAAACTCGAAGTTGTAAGACCTCAGGGCAGGTAACTTCGGGTTCATAAGCCCTCCTCGAGGCAACATCAATTCCGACTCGGGGACTATCCTCGACGGACAAATCATCAAGCTATAAAACATGAAGCCATAAGACCTCAGGGCAGGAAAATTCTAACTCATAAGCCCTCCACGAGGCAATATCAACAGCATAAGCCCTCTTCGACACAACGCACAAATTTGTAAGACCTTAAAACATGCATAAACCCCATATCAAAGTCAAGGCTATATATCGAACTTGTAAGACCCAAAAGGCATACCCTCGATATAGACGCCATGGCTATCTCACTAGGGGACTAAAAGGCTACGGCCAAACACAATGACCACTGACATAAGGCTCCGGCCAAGCTAACACAACTCGGAGACGTCCGACTGTTGCAATAAGATCATAGGCCTTCATTTACTTCGAAAAAACTTTGAAAAGAATCGGTTAAAGTTCTTACCAACCTAAAGCGTAAGAGCCTAAGTTGCCTGCTACACTAAAAGTGGTATCGACCTTACGCATAAGAGCCCGAGTCGCCAGCTACGGGTCATACTGACACAAAGCGCCTCAAGGCCAATTTGAAAACCTGAGGGTCGTTGAGCTCGAGTCGACCCAACTCGGAGATTAAGCCCCATATGGTTAACTAAAGCGCCTCAGGGCCAAAAAAGCGTAAGAGCCCGAGTTGCGCGCTACACTAAAAGTCATATCGACCTTATGCGTAAGTGCCCGAGTCACCAGCTACGGGTCATACTGACACAAAGCACCTCAGAGCCAATTTGAACACCTGAGGGTCGTTGAGCTCGAGTCGAAACCCGACTCGGAGACTAAGCCCGATACTATTAACTAAAGCGCCTCAGGGACAAAAAAGCGTAAGAGCCCGAGTCTCCCACTACATTAAAAGTCATATCGACCTTATCCGTAAGATATCGAGTCGCCAGCTACGAGTCATACTGACAAAAAGCGCCTCAGTGCCAATTTGAAAACCTGAGGACCGTTGAGATTGATTCGAAACACGACTCGAAGAGTAATCCTGATACGGTTAACTAAAGCGCCTCAAGGCCAAAAAAGCATAAGAGCCTGAGTCGCCAGCTCAAAGAGCCCCAGGGCCAATTTATAACCCCAATGGTTTCTTCTCAAAGTCCAAATCGTTACACAAACTACCAACAAGCAAATCAGATGAAAATAATATTTCATGTATATATATATATATATATATATATGTGTGTGTGTGTGTGTGTGTGTGTGTTACAAATACATATTTACAACACTCCCACATGAGTCTTATGCAAATAACAAAGCAAAAAATCTATTCTACTCTCGGGACCAGCTCCCTCAAAGGCCCCTCGGACCATCTCCCACGACGGCCTTTAAGTATCAGCATCAGCTCAAGAAGAGAGGAAAAATTTGGCATCAGTCTCGTCCGCCTCGGCCTGCTTTATCTATTCCGAGAGATCAAAGCCCCTAGCATGTATCTCCTCGAGGGTCCCTCTACGAGACTTGCATCAGGAATACTCATTGCCCCTCTTCTCTCTGTTGAAAGCCCCTCTCAGCTCAGTCCATCCATCGGTAGCGTCTTTTAAGTAAACGGCCATCTTCTTATCGGCCTTCGCTCGAGCTACCTCAGCTTCGGCACGAGCGTCCACAACCTCTGCCTTCATATTTAGAAGATCAACCTCAAGCTTGGCAATCCTACTCGAGATTGCCTTCATAAATCCGGCTCCGATGCATCTCCACTCGAAGATGTATCAAATCTTTTGTCTTATCATTACAAATGAGCTTGAGAGATCTTTTCTTACCCAAAGCCTCCCGCAATCTGGCCTCACAGCGAAGTAGCTCGGCCTTGAGTCTGTCAAAAACCTATAGGAGAGAAACTTCTTATTCAAAAAATGAAGATTCATAGGTAACAAGCCAGCAAGGCCGATCAGAACTCACCTCGGAGCAGAGCCGCTGAGCCTCCTCAAAAGTTGAACACGCATCTACTAGCCTGGCCCCATCGGTCCTAGTTGAACCACTCTCAATAGGGGCATGTCCGCTCGAAACCTCGCTTGGTTCAGGCGGCCCCTGGTACCGAGAGCCCCTCGAAGTACCTTCGAGGGAAGAAGCAGATGATGGTAGAGGACTTTCGCTCTTCCTCTCTCGAGGAGCCTCCTCTTTAAAATTAGAAGTCTCAGGCCTGGCAGAATCGGCAACCTCAGAAGGGCCCCCAGCTCGAGCCGTAGATAAGGAATCATCCTCCAAAGGAGAGCTCGTGTCTGCAGAATGACAAACGTATACAAAGCTCTCCTCAGCAACGGCATCTCTTTTATGTCTCCGAGAAGGTCCGCCTCATCGAGGATGTCCTCGTCTGCAGAGGATTTTCTTCACTTATTATCCTTCTCTGAACCTTCCCTCTCTTTGAAGGGGCACGGTCTCATTTCAGAAAACCCACCAACACCTGCGGTGGCGTAGTTAGTACATGCAAAAGGAAACATTCATCAAAAGGGGTAACTGTGCGGCTCATACCGTGGTGCTTCGCTTCCCATCTTCCCTTCGACAGGTCACGCCACTTGCGTCCGTCGTATGTCGAGGAAACCGCCAGCCTTCGAGTCCAGTCCACAAGATCAGGGACCTCCCCCGGCATCCACGAGACCGCTGAAAAAGAGAAGAAGAAACACTCTAACAAATCAATGGAAGCAAGTGTAGTATGTTGTAGGTGGCAGAGATATCTAGTACCCAGAACTTGACATCAAACATTTTCCGACCTATCTTCAAACTCAGGTCAATTTCTCTGATTGTGTCTCTTTAGCATCCCTCGTTTAAGTCCCCATCAAAAGTTTCCTAATCATTTAATATTTTAAAGTGCGACAGCAGTATTCAGGGTTAACACGTATTTTTTTCAAGCATAAGTGGTATCACATTGAGAATGTGAGGTTTATATTTAAGCATTAGATTCATATTGAAATTTCGGAGCCACAGCAAAAAGAATCGTCAAATTCAGACATTATATGAGAGAGTTATGCCCATTTATGTGTTGCTCTCATCGCCAGCGTCCAGGGTAGCCTGAGGCACTAGCCCTGCGCTTAGATTTTTGAGGTTCTGGAATCAGCGCCAAAGGTAGTTCCCCACACCACCTGTGGCGGTACAAAAATTAAGTGAGCGAGGTGAGGATGCCCAAGAATTCATTGATAGATGCAGGGATAGACTGCACAACATGGGGATCCTAGCATCCCATGGAGTGGATTTCACCACATTCTAGTTAGAGGGCAGAGCTTGCAGGTGGTAGCAGTCTTATATTCTTAGCAGGCCAGCAGATTCTCCTACTGTCACTTGGGAGCAGTTAAAACAGATGTTCTTGGACAGATTTATTCCACCCTCTGAGAGGGAAGAGCTGCGGGGTCAGTTTGAGCGGTTAGAGCAGGGGCAGATGTCTGTGACAGATTATGAGGCCAGATTTTTAGAGCTGTCACGCCATGATCTTATGATATTTCCCACTGATGCTGAGAGAGTGCAGAGATTTATGGCAAGGTTGCATCAAGGTATTAGATCCACCATGGAACGAGAGGTGGAGATGGGTACCCCTTATCAGCTCTTAGTGGAGATTGCTCGCAGGATCGAGGGTTATCGGTCGAGGAGTAGGGAGCAGGGTCAGCAAGACAAGAGGGATAGGTTCTCAGGAGATTTCAGAGGCGCCCCAGCTAAGGGCAGGGGTCAGTATAGTAGTGGTCCGCCCAACAGGGTTTTATATTCAGCACCTCCACCACCTCCCTGAGGTGTTCCAGCAAGGCCTCATTTTAGTGCCATGCCAGAGCATTCCTAACGTCTTCAAGCCATTCAGAGTTCACACAGTGATTATCCCAATCATCCGAGATCCTCCGATCCTTATTTCAGTGTTATGCTTGAGGGCTCTCATCGCCCTCCGGCCCTTCAGGGATCTTCTTCGAGGCAGCAGACTATGCCACCTGGGCATTTTTATGAGTGTGGAGAGCCAGGTCATATGAGAAGGCAGTGTCCCAGGTATCAGGGCAAGGCCGTACAGTAGGGCTATCAGCCGATGGGTCCAGCACGAGCAGTCCGGCCACCTAGAGGTGGAGGACAGGTTGGCAGGGGTCGTCCTAGAGGTGGAGGCCAGTCAGGGGAGGTCAGGCAACTCCTGTTCACTCTGGTGGAGCCCAGTCTTCCGGTACTCCAGCCAGATTCTATGCCATTCTGTCCAGATCAGATGCAGTGGCCTCAGACGATGTGATCACATGTATTTTTTCAGTATGTGGTAGAGAGGCATTGGTGTTATTTTATCCAGGATCCAGTTATTCCTATGTTTCGGTCTTAATTGCTCAGTTTCTGGATGTCTCCCATGAGTCCTTCAGTTCAGCTATTTATGTGTCCACTCTTGTGGGCGATTCTATGGTTGTAGACCGGATTTGCCAATCCTATGTGATTTCATTTTGTGGGTTAGAGACTCGAGAAGATCTTTTATTTCTCGACATGGTTGATTTCGAGATTATTTTCGGCATGGATTGGCTATCTACTTATCATGTCGTGCTAGATTCCCTTGTCAAGACAGTTACTTTAGCCATGCCCAAGTCGCCTAGGCTGGAGTGGAGGGGTTCTTCAATTAGTGCAGCCAGCCGGGTTATTTAATTCATGAAGGCTCGACATATGGTCGAGAAGGGTTGTATGGCCTATCTTGCGTATGTGCGGGACACACCGCCGAGTCTCCGACGATTGATTCAGTGCCAGTGGTTCGAGAGTTTGCGGATGTATTTCCTTCGGATATTTCAGGCATGCCTCCTGACCGTGATATTGATCTCTGCATTGATTTAGCTCCAGACACCCAGCCTATATCTATTCCTCCGTACCGTATGGCTCCGAAAGAGTTGAGTGAGTTGAAGGAGCAGTTTGAGGAGTTTTTAGCTAAGGGGTTCATCAGACGGAGTGTATCACTGTGGGGTTCTCCAATTTTATTTGTGAAGAAGAAGGATAGGTCTATGCGGATGTGTATTGATTACCGCCAGTTGAACAAGGTTGACATTAAGAACAAGTATCCCTTACCACGCATCGATGATTTGTTTGACCAGTTGCAGGGTGCTCGTGTGTTTTCTAAGATTGATTTGCGATCGGGGTATCATCATTTGAGGATTCGGGCTTCAGATGTTCCGAAGACTGCTTTTCGTATGAGATATTGCCATTATGAGTTCCTGGTGATGTCCTTTGGCTTGGCTAATGGCACAGCAACATTCATGGGCCTGATTAATAGGGTTTTAAGGCCGTATATTGATTCCTTTGTCATTGCCTTCATTGATGACATTTGATTTACTCACGTAGCATGGGGGAGCAGAGCATCATTTGAGAGTTGTGCTCTAGACCTTGTGAGAACAGAAGCTATATGCTAAGTTCTCCAAGTGTGAGTTTTGGTTGGATTCCATGGCATTTTTGGGGCATGTGGTGTCCGGAGAGGGTATCAAGGTTGATCCTCAAAAGATCGAGGCAGTTCAGAGTTGGTCGCGTCCCACTTCAGCTACAAAGATCAAGAGCTTTTTGGGCCTAGCAGGCTACTATCGTTGATTTGTGGAGGGTTTCTGTTCTATTGCAACTCCATTGACTAGATTGACTCAGAAGAATGCCCCGTTTCGATGTTCTGGTGAGTGTGAGGCGAGCTTTCAGAAGCTCAAGACAGCATTGACCTCAGCACCAGTTCTAGTATTGCCTTCCAGTTTTAGGATGTATACAGTATATTGCGACGCTTCACACGTTGACTTGGGGTGTGTATTGATGCAGAAGGGGAGAGTTATTTCTTATGTTTCACGCCAGCTGAAGGTTCATGAGAAGGATTACCCTGTGCACGATTTAGAGTTGGCGGCGATTGTTCACGCTCTTAAGATTTGGAGCCACTACTTGTATGGAGTGTCCTGTGAGGTTTATACAGACCACCGTAGCTTGCAGCACTTGTTCAAACAGAAGGATCTTAATTTGAGGTAGCGCAGATGGCTTTAGTTGTTGAAAGATTATGATATCACCATTCTTTTTCAACCGGGCAAGGCAAATGTGGTAGCAGATGCTTTGAGCAGGAAGGTGGAGAGTATGAGTAACTTGGCTTATATTGCAGTAGAGGAGAGACCTCTAGCTTTGGACATTCAGTCCTTGGCCAATTGCCTAGTGAGGTTAGACCTTTCAGAGCCTCATCGAGTTTTAGCACATGTGGTTGCTCAGTCTTCGTTATTGGGGGAGATTAAGGCCCGGCAGTTCTATGATTCGTGCTTAGCGAAGCTTCGGGAGACAGTGGTTCAGAGTAGGGCCAAGGATGCTACTATTGGCGAGGATGGTGTTCTGAGACATCAGGGCCGCTTATGTGTTCCTAACGTTGATGGCCTGAGGGAGAGGATTCTTGAGGAGGCACACAGTTCTCGGTATTCTATTCATCCTGGTGCTACGAAGATGTATCATGGCTTGAAGCAGCATTTCTGGTGGAGGCAGATGAAGAAGGACATTGTGGAGTATGTGACTAGGTGTCTTAATTGCCAGCAGGTGAAATATGAGCACTAGAGGCCAGGAGGCCTACTTCACCAGATGCCCATTCTTGAGTGGAAATGGGAGCGCATCGCTATGGGCTTCGTGGTTGAGTTTCCTCGGACTTTGTGAAAGGTTGACGCGGTTTGGGTCATTGTGGATAGATTGACCAAATCGGCAAATTTCATTCTAGTAGCTACTACATATACTTCTGAGAGATTCACCAAGATATACATTCGGGAGATAGTCCAGTTGCATGGTGTGCCGGTGTCCATTGTATCAGATCGAGGTCCTCAGTTCACCTCGCACTTCTGGAGAGCATTGCATAGTGAGATGGGCACCCAGATAGAACTCAGCACAGGATTTCACCCTCAGACTGATGGTGAGTCAGAGCGTACAGTTCAGATATTGGAGGACATGCTCAGGGCATGTGTGGTTGACTTCAGAGGTCAGTGGGACCAGTTCTTGCCTTTGGCCGAGTTTTCTTACAATAATAGTTATCAGTCCATCATTGAGATTGCACCATTTGAGGATTTGTATGGTTGGCGATGTCGTTCTCCGATCGGGTGGTTTGAGCCTGGCGAGGCTAAGTTATATGGCACCGACCTGGTGAGGGATGCCTTGGAGAAAGTGAAGTTGATTCAGGACAGGCTCCCTATAGCACAGTCCAGACAGATGAGTTACGCGGATTAGAAGGGCGCGTGAGGTATCATTTATGGAGGGAGCAGGTCCTGTTGAAAGTCTCGCCTATGAAGGGTATTATGAGGTTTGGGAAGAAGGCAAGCTAAGCATGAGGTTTATAGGTCCATTCGAGGTGTTGAGGCGAGTTGGGGAGGTTGCTTATGGGCAGGCCTTGCCTCCAGTTTATCATGAGTTCATCCAGTTTTTCATGTGTCCATGCTCCGGAGGTACCACGCCGACTTCTCTCATGTGGTTGATTTCAGCAATATTCGTTTGGATGAGAGGTTGGGCTACGAGGAGGAGCTAGTTGCTATTATTGATAGACAAGACCGCCAGTTGAGGTCCAAGAGAGTTTCTGGCATAAAGGTCCAGTGGAAGGGCCATCCGGTTGAGGAGGCGATCTGGGAGTCCGAGGAGGACATGCGGAGCAGATATCCACACATATTCAGCATTTCAGGTATGATTCTAGACCCGTTCAAGGACGAACGTTTGTTTAAGAGGTGGAGAATGTAACGACCCGACCGGTCGTTTTGCGTTATCGAACCCCGTTCCCCTAAATGAAACTTCCCATAGAGGCTTTTTATGATTTATGACTTGTGGGGACTAGTGGTCCGGGATTCGGATGTGTTTAGAGTGCTATAGGAAAAATTGGTTCCCTAGGGTTGGCCTTTAAGGCCAAGTTTGACTTCGGTCAAAATTTTGGGTAAACGACCTCAGAATCGAGTTTCATCGGTTCCGGTAGATTCGACCGATGATTTTGGACCTGGGCGTATGCTCGTAATGGGTTTCTGATGACCCGGGAGCATTTCGGCGCCCAATATTGAAATAAGAAGTTTCTTAAGTTCCTATTGTGGTTTTGGGCGTGTTATTGTGTTATCGAGGTCCGAACAGAATTTCGATACCCGGAATAGTTTTATGTCATTTATGACTTGCCTGGAAAATTTTGTGTCATTCCGAGTAGTATAGGTCGGTTCGGCGCGTTGTTAGAGAAGTCTAGAAAACTTAAAGTTCCTAAGTTTGGTTCATGGGGTTTTGAGGTGTGATTTTGAGTTTTAGCATTGTTTTGGGTGTTTCGAAGGCTCAAGCGAGTCCGTATTATGATTTGGGAGTTGTTGGTATATTTGGACGAAGGCTCGGGTGGGACCAGGGGCCTCTCGGGCACCCAACGGGGCTAAAAACAAGCTAAAATAGCTGCTGGTGCACCAATTCTGGTGTGACCGTAGGTGCGGTTGCCCAGTCGCAGGTGCGGGACCGCTCCTGCAATCCCAAGCATCGCAGGTGTGACCCCAGGTGAGGTCCCCCTTTCTCGCAGGTGCATACAAAAGTCCGTAGGAGAGGAACCGCTGGTGCGGCCATCCCTCCGCTGGTGCGAACCTAGCCCTTCTTGTCCAGTTCCATAGGTGCGAGGCCCAGCTCGCAGGTGCGTTCCTCGAGCCGCAGGTGCGGAACCCCTGTAGGCCAGGCAGTGTGTTTCCTTTAAAGCACGGGATTTCACCCCTTTCTTTCATTTTCCACCACCATTAGAGACTTGGGAGCTTGGGGAAAGAGGTTCCACGACCTAACTACTAAAGATGTAAGTAAATTCCACTCTAACACTAGTTTCAAACATGAATTACTAGTTAAACTCTCTACTAAATCATTGAAAAATCAAGAATTGGCTAGTATTAGGGTTCTTGAGAAATTGGTGAATTACCCATTTATTGCTATAAATTCAAGTACAAATCATATATTAACGATCCTTAGGCATCGGGTGAGCGATTCCTTCGAGAATTTTCGGAAATTTAACGTGCGAGCCCGGGTTTGGATTTTGGGAATTCTTCAAGAATGCTGAATTATTGAATAAATAGGATAATTACCCTACTTTGAGCATGCATTGATATCATTGTACAATATTTGGCTAGTTGCGAGTCCTCGGGTGTAGAGTTCGGAGTTCGGGTGCATCCTTGGTCCGAAGGGTAGATTCGACACGAGGTGAGTCTCCTTTCTAACCTTGTAAGGGGGAATTGTCCCCTCTTAGGTGATTTAAATGCTATATGTGATAATTTGTGGGGGCTATGTACGTGCAAAGTGGCGAGCGTCCGTATGTAGCGACTATTACTATTATGTCTGGGTAGTTAGGCCCACATCATGCCTTGTATTTTACTTGATATGAACTATATGCGTAATGAATTAACGTTACATGTTGCTTATGTCCCTGAAGTTATGAAATTTGAGAAAAACTTTTAAGAAATTTTTCACGGAAAAGAATTCTCTTTTAAAAAGGAATAATGTATGTGCATGTGACCGCTCCACAATTTACATTCCGCGAGTGGAGTGTGATTTCCCCCACTCTTATGGGAACAGACCGTATGCCACGGCGTATTGAGGGATGCACTTGTGGTATGGGTCGTTCGTTCCTCGGCAGTGCATAGAGAGGTTGATAGATGCACTTTTGGTACGGGCCGTTCGATCTTCGGCAGTGCATAAAGAGGTTGAGAGATGCACTTTTGGTACTGGCCGTTCGATCCTCGGCAGTGCATAGATGTGAGTACTTTGTGGAGAGGTGCACTTTTGGTACGGGCCGTTCGATCCTCGGCAGTACATGGACATGACTATCTTATGACTTCGACCGGTTGTCCTTACCCTGCATGCGTATAATTTACTTGTTACTAAGTTTCATGGATATTGATCTGATAGATATTTGGGGAAAAAGTGAAATGGTAATTGTTTTACTTTTCCCAGTATTCTTCCAGGATTTCAGTATCTTACATATATACTTGTGCTTCACTGTCTTTACATGCCTACTATTTCCATTACATTCTGTTAAATTATACTGTTAGACCTTAGTGAGTGTCATGTCGACCTCTCGTCACTACCTCTTCGAGGTTAGGCGGGATACTCACTGGGTACATATATATTTATGTACTCATGCTGCACTTCTGTACTTAAATGTACAGGTTCTGAGGCTGGTGTTTCTGGTTATCCGGCCGGAGCTTGACATATATTCTGGACCTGACTCCACGGTGAGCTGCCTCCCTTGGCGACTTTCAGCAGTGCTATGGAGTTATCTTTTGTTTATTTCTGTCTACTTCTCTCAGACAACAGTGCAACTTGTATCATCTTTTGTATATTCTACTATTTCGCTTGTTGACTTGTGACACTAGTTCCTAGCACGCACATATTAGACTCTTTATTTTGGGACTGTATATATTGGATCATGATCATTTTGGTTGTATTTACTTAAGTTGGTTAATGTTTCCGCTTTTATTTAAATGATCTAAGATTAAAACTTTGGGAATATGTGGGGTTGTTATGTTAAATAAGGATAATCTTACTAGTAAACAACTGTTGGCTTGCCTGACTCCGGTGTTGGGCGCCATCACGACCTGTGTTGGATTTTGGGTCGTGACATAATAGGTCTAATATTGGCAGCTCTCTTGCATCTTTTGTTACAGCATTCAACGATTCTGCAATGTTTGATGTCATAGTCCAAGTTCTATTCACCGTTGCATGTACTCTTGACCATCTATGATAACCAATATCATATAGGTCTGAATTAACACGTGGGTCTATCTCTTCAATCTTCGACATCCTTTCATTAAATTCATTTAGAGTGTATAAATGTGTTGTAGCAAAGTACAATTCACTTAATTTTAGATGACCCTTCTTGAACTTTGCCCTTATATTTGTCAAAGATAGACAATTGATGTTGCCTTCAGGATACTCTCATTCTGATCTGAAACAACACACCTTGAAGATCTTTCACCATATGCTTCTTGAATTGCTAAAAAAACCACTTCCACGATGCATTGTTTTTCGAATCAACCACAGCATATGCCAAAGGCAATATTTTACCTACATTATTAGTAAAAAAATAATTAACTAGCAGCTTTGAAAATACATATAAAAAGACAAATACATATAAACTACAATATATCTACAAAGTATCTACAATGTATCTATATTTTATAAGTTGTCTACAAAATATCTACAATTTTACCTGCTGCATCCATTGTGCTGGTTGTCAGCATAATCCCCCTGTATGCTGACTTTAAGAAAGTCCCATCAACCACTACTACTGGCCTACAATATTCCCAACCACTGATTGATCTACAAATAGCAACAAATGCATATAAGAAGCATTCATCTGCTGTGTTTTTCAATTTAACAACACAACTAGGATACGTCTTCTCAAGAATATAAAAATATTTTGGTAATTTGTTGTAGGAGTCAGCAGGATGACCTCTCAAAACTGTAAAGCCTTTTCCTTTGATCTCCATGCTTGCATGTAGCTTAGGTTCACTCCGTGTTCGGACAACATGTCAGTTTGTATGTCCTTTGGTGTGTAAACTGTCTTAGGATCACAATACTTTGGAATAACCATGCTACCAACTACAAATGCAGTAGGTTTGCGCTGTATGAATGGATTGTCCATTAAGGAGCATGTGTGTTGTCGGTTGAAACTCCTGACCTTGAACATTGCAGAATCATTATTGGATGTTGCCTTGAAGTGCTAATTACAGTTTTCACCAACGCATATAAGCCAGTCTACAAAAATAATACAATTTTAATACAGGTTATCAATGTAGATGTAACAAAAAGGACTGTTTTAACATAAAGCAATAAACTATACAATATAACTACATTTCATCTACAATTTTGAAAAACACGTATCACAAGGAAAATACTGTTTATAATGAACCATTCAGATCTTCATACCTTCTGTGGCTAGATCTTTTAACCCTGAATTGGAACTCGTGCATGACAAAATAGTGCTTCATTGCAGTTGCAATTGTTTGCTTGTCTTGATACACTTATCCTTCTTCAATAACACTTTGTGTACTTTCAGTTATTATTGTACTTTCATATTCCTCTATAAAGGGAGATGTTGGCATACCAAGTAACTTTAGTGTTCCAGACGAACCTGCATGAAAATAAAGATAAATATTGTCATTACCATTTTGTAGAATTTTTGTAGAAAATTTGTAGATGAAGAGAAAATTTTGTAGTCAACATTTGTTTTCCACATAGAATGTAGTTTAACTGTAGTATAAATGTAGTAATTTTTTAGATACCCTTAAAAATAATACTGCTATATACATACTTAAACTTATATGTAGTTTATTTGTAGATAAATTTATGTATTTTGTAGATATTAACATAAAACCAGAATTTCATAGAATTTATAACATAACAAACCTGCACTTGTGTTCTCACTGGTGATGCTCAATTCCATATTGAACTCGCGTACAATTATACATAGCGGATATGATCCTAAATTTTTATTCTCCTTTTTTGTCTCCATATATACACGAATACCCATATCGTTCCTAATCTCCATTGGAGGACAGTGCTCGTTCACAATATATTTGATTTCTACAATTTTCTCTGAAGTATCAATCATCAATTTCTCTGCAATTGTAGAAATCAATATACTGTAACTGGCATCATCATCGAGCACAATGCCATCAACCTGAAAATCTCTAAATCTGCCATAGCTATCGCAATTCCCATTCAATTATAGCATAATTACGATTTTGGACATGATTGCGTTTTGTTGCAGAAGAATTGTTGAATATTTTGTCGCTTTTTTGATTTGTGTATTGAGAAAAAAAGTCGAAGAACATAGTATCAGCAGAACAGAGTCGCTAGAATTTGGTTTGAATTTGTTGAATATTTTGTAGTTTTTTTGATTTGTGGATTATGAAAAAATGTCGACGAACAGAGAATTTGCAGAACAGAGTCGCTGTAATTTGTTTGAAATTGAATATAACGTTTAATTCGTGATTTTCATTTCACAATCAATTAGAATATTTAGTTTCAGATTTGTAGCGCGCCTAATTATGAAGGAACCAGCTCTTAATAATCGATATTTAATGAATGGTATAATATTTGTAGAATAACTGTGAACATGGCAGGTAAATATGAAACTATGCACATTTTTGGTAATAAGGTTTCATTTTTGGTATAGGAAGGAAAATATCCCAAATTTTAACCCTGTATTGGTCCACAATTTAAAAACACAAAAATTAATTAAAAAATAAATGAAAAATGATTGTAAAGTGATAACAATGATGTTTTGAAATTAACACTTTTATAATAATAGTCTATAGTTGTAAAAAATATAAAATTTTGTTTTGACCAAAATATCATAATAAAGACAATTATTGGAAAATATTGGTTAATCACTCGAAGATAATTTTAAGGGAGTAATGAATAAATATTCTCCAATTAAGATGCCAAAATCAATTTAAAAGCTTAAATTAAATAAAATTATTTGTATGAAACTTTCATAATAAATTTGACAAAAGTATGAAAAACATGTCATGTTGGTAGTAATGTAAGGAAATATTTTGCAAATAATATTTGAAAAATATATAGAAATACATTATAAAAAATACGAGCAAAGAGGCAAATATGATGGTAAAATTGAGTATCAAGAACTCCTACCATTGAGTCAGTTCTGGTATTGAGAGATTTTCCCGATGTATTTACAGTAGACCTACTAGGCATGCCACCCGATAGGGATATTGATTTTGGAATTGACTTGGTGCTGGGCACTCAGCCTATCTCTATTCCACCATATCCTATGGCACTAGTGGAGTTGAAGGAATTAATGGAACAACTTTAGGATTTGCTTGATAAATTAATCAGGTCGAGTGTTTCACCTTGGGGTGCTCTAATTCTATTTGTGAAGAAGAAAGAAGATTCCATGAGGATGTCTATTAACTACAGGCAGCTGAACAAGGTTACTATTAAGAACAAGTACTCACTACTGTGTATTGATGATTTATTTGATCAAATTCAGGGTGCTAGTGCACGCTCGAAGATTGATTTGAGATTGGGGTACTATCAGTTAAAGATTCAGGTTCAGATATTTTGAATATGGCTTTCAGGACTCGCTATGGCTACTATGAATTTTTTGTGATGTCTTTTGGGCTGACCAATGCCCAGTAGTCGTTATGCACTTAATGAACAATGTGTTTTTTCCAAATATTGATTCCTTCATCATTGTGTTTATTGATGATATATTGATGTATTCTCGTAGTCTTTCAGGACTCGCTATGGCTACTATGAATTTTTTGTGATGTCTTTTGGGCTGACCAATGCCCAGTAGTCGTTATGCACTTAATGAACAATGTGTTTTTTCCAAATATTGATTCCTTCATCATTGTGTTTATTGATGATATATTGATGTATTCTCGTAGTCTTTCAGGACTCGCTATGGCTACTATGAATTTTTTGTGATGTCTTTTGGGCTGACCAATGCCCAGTAGTCGTTATGCACTTAATGAACAATGTGTTTTTTCCAAATATTGATTCCTTCATCATTGTGTTTATTGATGATATATTGATGTATTCTCGTAGTCTTTCAGGACTCGCTATGGCTACTATGAATTTTTTGTGATGTCTTTTGGGCTGACCAATGCCCAGTAGTCGTTATGCACTTAATGAACAATGTGTTTTTTCCAAATATTGATTCCTTCATCATTGTGTTTATTGATGATATATTGATGTATTCTCGTAGTCTTTCAGGACTCGCTATGGCTACTATGAATTTTTTGTGATGTCTTTTGGGCTGACCAATGCCCAGTAGTCGTTATGCACTTAATGAACAATGTGTTTTTTCCAAATATTGATTCCTTCATCATTGTGTTTATTGATGATATATTGATGTATTCTCGTAGTCTTTCAGGACTCGCTATGGCTACTATGAATTTTTTGTGATGTCTTTTGGGCTGACCAATGCCCAGTAGTCGTTATGCACTTAATGAACAATGTGTTTTTTCCAAATATTGATTCCTTCATCATTGTGTTTATTGATGATATATTGATGTATTCTCGTAGTCGGGAGGATCATGAGCAGCACTCGAGTATCATGCTCCAGACATTGAGGGAGAAGAAACTGCATGCTAAATTCTCCAACTGTTAGTTTGGCCTCGATTCAGTGGCATTATTAGGCCACGTGGTTTGTGAGGTGATTAAGGTGGATCCGAAGAAGATTGAGACAATTCAGAGTTAGCCCAAACCATCCTCTGCTACTGAGATCTTGAGTTTTCTTGGGTTGGCTAGGTATTATCACCGTTTTGTGGAGGGATTTTCATCTATAGTAGCACCTTTGACTAGACTAACTAAGAAGGGTGGCCCTTTTAGGTGGTATGATGAGTGTGAGGAGAGATTTTAGAAGCTCAAGACTGCCTTGACTAAAGCTCCAATTCTGGCTTTGTTTCTGCATGGGGTTCTTATACAGTTTATTGTGATGCTTCACAGATTTGCATTGGGTGCGTGTTGATGCAGGAGGGGAGAGTGATTGCTTATGCTTCACATCAGTTGAAGCCTTATGAGAAGAACTAACTAGTGCACAATTTGGAGTTGGAAGCCATTTATTACGCGCTCAAGATTTTGGGGCACTATATTTACAGCGTGTCATGTGAGGTGTTCACGGATCACAAGAGTCTCCAGCACTTGTTTAGGAAAAAATATCTGAACTTGAGGCAGTGTTGGTGGTTGGAGCTATTAAAAGACCATGATATCACCATTCTTTATTATCTAGGGACGGCCAATATGGTGGTCGATGCATTGAGTAGGAACGCTGAGAGCATAGGGAGTCTTGCTTTTATTCTAGTTGGGGAGAGACCGTTAGTTGGATGTTCAGGCTTTTTCCAATATATTCATAAGTTAGATGTTTCGGAGCCTAGCCGGGTTATTTCTTGTGTAGTTTCACGGTTTTCTTTATTTGACCATATCAAGCCGCGTTAGTATGATGATCCACACTTACTTGTCCTTAAGGACACAATGCAACATGGTGATGCTAAGGATGTTACTATCGGTGATGATGGGGTGTTGAGGCTGCAGCGTCAGGTCTGTGTTCCGAATGTGGATGGGTTGTGAGAGTTGACTCTGGAGGAGGCCCATTGTTCGCGGTATTCAATTCATTCGAGTGCCACAAAGATGTACCAGGACTTGAGGCAAAACTACTGGTGGAGAAGAATGAAGAAGGATATTATGGAGTATGTGGCTCAGTGTTTGAACTGTCAGCAGGTTAAGTACGAGCTTCAGAGACTAGGTGGTTTGCTTCCGAGGCTTGATATTCTGGAGTGGAAGTGGGAGCATATCACTATTGATTTTGTAATTGGAATTCCACAGACCTTGAGGAGATTCGATGTTTTGTGGGTTATTATGGACTGATCGACCAAGTCAACACACTTCATTCCAGTCATGACTACATACTCACAGATCAGCTGGCTCAAATTTATCTTCATGAGATTGTTCGCCTTCATGGTGTTCCTGTGCCTATTATCTCATACCGAGGCACGCAGTTTACAATGTATTTTTTGATATCCGTGCAGCGTGAGTTAGGCACTTAGATCTAGCTGAGTACTGCATTTCATCCCTAGATGGATGGGCAGTCCAAGCGCACTATTTAGATTTTGGAGGATAGGTTACATGCATGTGTAATTTATTTTGGGGGATTAGGGGATCAATTTCTACCGCTAGCAGAGTTTTCCTACAACAACAACTATCAGTCGAGCATCTAGATAGCTCCTTATGAGGCCTTATATGGAAGACGATGTTGTTCTCCGGTTGGTTGGTTTGAGCCTAGGGAGACTAGGTTGTTGGGAACTACCTAGTTTGTGATGCTTTGGCGAAGTTGAAGTTGATTCAGGAATGACTTTGTATAACACAATCCAAGAACAAGATTTATGCTTACAGGAGAGCTCGTAAGGTGGCATTTATGGTGGGTGAGAGGGATCTACTCAAAGTTTCGCGCATGAAGGTTGTGATGAGGTTCGGGAAGAACAAAAAGTTGAGCCCTCGGTATATTGGTCCTTTTGAGATACTTGAGAGATGGGGTGAGGTGGCCTACAAACTTGCATCACCACCTAGCTTATCGGGATTTTACCCGGTGTTCCATGTTTCCATGCTCCGAAAATATTATGGTGATCCGTCACATGTGTTAGATTTCATCTTAGTGAAATTGGGCAAGGATATGACCAATGTTTAGGAGCCAGTGGCTATTTTGGACAGGCAGGTTTGGAAGTTGAGGTCGAAGAACATTGCATCGGTGAAGGTTTAGTGCAAAGGTCAACAGGCCGAGGAAGCAACTTGGGAGATCGAGCATGATATGCGAAGCTGATATCCTCACATTTTTGTCACTTCAAGTCTGTCTTTATACACGTTTGAGAATGAACATTTGTTTAAGAGGGGAAGAATGTAACGAATCGTTTGGTCATTTTGAGATTTTTGGCCCTATTTCCCCTATCTGATGCTTTCCATATGCGTCTTTGTGATTGTGACTTGTCGAGGGTGGTTGGTCTGGTTTCAGGAGAGTATGGATTGATTTGGGACACTTAGTCCCTTGGTTGGAGGCTTAAGTTGTTAAAGTTGAGCAGAGTTCGACTATTATTTAGACGACTCCGAAATGTTATTTCGATGGTTCCAATAGGTTTGTATGGTGATTTTGGACTTAAGTGTATGTCCAAATTTGGATTTAGAATTTCCTAGGTTGTTGGCTTGAATTGGCGAAAGCTGAAAAGTTGAAGGTTTAGATAGTTGATAGGTTTGATAAGGGTTGACTTTGTTGATATCAGGTTTGGATTGTGGTTCTAGGAGTTGGCATAGGTCCATTGTGTCATTTGGGACATGCATGCAGAATTTGAGTTCATTCTGAGTTGGCTTGATATGGTTCGGCATGATTTTTAGAAGTTGAAAGTTCATTAGTTTATTAGGCTTTAATCGAGTGTGATTCGTGGTTTTGAAGTTTTATAAAGTTATTTGAGGACTCGAGTAGGTTCGTGGTAAGTTTTGGGATTGGTTGTTGTGATGGACGGGGTCCCGGGGGTACCAAGTGTGCTTGGGATGGTTTTTAGATCATATTTGGACTTAGTGCATTGCTAAATGTTTGTTAACTTTTGGTGGTTTCACTCATGCTAAGGGATGGATTCAAGTACGGGTAAGCAAATGTAGACATGGATTCGCAGAAGTGAAGATGGGAAGGTTCGGTTGAGTCCGCAAGTGTGGACATTTGATTGCAGATGCGGTGTTGGTTGGGCTCATTGGTTTTCACAGATGTAGAAGGCGTGCACAAAAGAGAGACCACACTTGTGATGGAAGACCGCAGAAGTGAGCCCGTATGTGCGAGGGAGAGGTCGCAGAAGCGGAAGGATGGGTTCTAAGAGGGGTATCGAAGATATGATGTTTTGACCACAGAAACGGCACCACATATGCGGTTAAGTGATTGCAAATGCGGAATACTGGCAGACTTTATATTTTGAAGGGTTTGGTCATTTTTCATTATTTTGGAGTTGTGGAGCTTGGTTGGAGGTGATTTCTGAAAGTATTTTCATAACAACTTAAGGGGTAAGTGATCCTTACAGGATTTTGGTGTTAGATATTGAAAATCCATAGATTATTACACCTAATTTTTATGAATTTAAGGTGAGATTTGGGAATTTTTTACTATGATTTTGAAGGGTGCGATTTTGAAGGTTGATTTGATATTGGAATTAGATGAAATACATATATTTGGACTCGTATGTTTTTTACTTATTCTTTCTTTTTGTGGAGTTATTTCTATCTTTTCTAGTTTACTTATTAGATTATCTATTTCGTGATTATTGTTAGATTTCTTTGCTTCTTTTTCTCTTAGTAACCTATCTAATTTATTATCTACTTCTATTAACACTGCTATTATAATGTTATTTTGTTTAATTATTACCTGGTCTGACTTAGATCCTGGTATAAAATCTTTAAAATCTTGTGGAAAGGGTATACCCTGCCAAACTAAAGGAACTGCGAATCTCGGTAGTTGATACCGGTCTAGGCCAGCTCTGCACCGCCTCTACCTTCATTGGATCAACCTAAATACCCTCACTGGACACCACGTTCCCCAAGAATTCTACTGAATCAAGGCAGAACTCACACTTCGAAAATTCTGCATACAATCTCTTCTCTCTCAAGGTCTGAAGCACAACTCTCAAATGTTGCTCATGATCCTCCCGAGATCGGGAATACACCAAGATACCGTCAATGAGCACAATGACGAAAGAATATCGATAAGGCCGGAATACAATGTGCATCAAGTGCATAAAGGTTGCTGGGGCATTGGTCAGCTCGAATGACATAACCAGAAACTCATAATGACCATATCTAGTCCTGAAAGCAGTCTTCGGGATGTCTGGCCCCCGAATCTTCAACTGATGATAGCCCGAACGCAAGTCAATCTTAGAAAATACCCTGGAACCCTACAACTGATCAAACAAGTCATCAATACGAGGCAAGGGATATCGGTTCTTCACCGTAACTCTGTTCAGCTGGCGATAATCAATACACATACGCATAGAACCATCTTTTTTCTTTACAAACAACACCGGTGCACCCCAAGGTGACACACTAGGCCGAATGAACCCCTTATCTAGGAGTTCCTGAAGTTGCTCCTTTAATTCCTTTAACTCCGCTGGTGCCATACGATAAGGTAGAATAGAAATAGGCTGAATTCCTGGCACCAGGTCAATACCAAAATCAATATCCCTGTCAGGTGGCATGCCTGGCAGGTCTGCAGGAAACACGTCCGAAAAGTCACGGACCACAGGAACCGAATCAATAGCGGGAGTCTCACCACTGATATCCCTCACAAAAGCCAGATACGATAAACACCCCTTCTCAACCATACGCTGAGCCTTTAGGTAGGAAATCACCCTGCTAGGCACATAATCAGAAGAACCTCTCCACTCAACCCTCGGACATCCGGACATAGCTAAGGTCACGGTCTTAGCGTGATAATCAAGAATAGCATGACACAGAGATAACCAATCCATGCCTAATATCACATCAAAATCGACCATACTGAGTAACAATAGGTCCACTCGGGTCTCCAGACCCCCAATAGATATCATACACGATCGATACACACGGTCCACAACAATAGTATCACCCACCGGAGTCGACACATGAACAGACGTAACTAAGGACTCACGGGGCATACCCAAAAGATGGGAAAAATATGAAGAAATATAGGAATATGTAGAACCAGGGTCAAATAAAGCCAAAGCATCTCGGCAATAGACTAGGACAATATCTACGATCACTGCATCGGAGGCCATAGAATTTGGCCTGGCTGGAAAGGCATACATACAGGCCTGACCTCTACCTGCTCGACCTCTCCCAAGGGTGGCCTCTAGCTAACTGACTACCACCCCTAGCTGCCTGGGTGGGTGGTGAAGTAACTGGACCTGAAGTCGAAGGCTGGCTCCTCAACTGAGATGAACCTCTAAAAAGATGAGGACACTGCCTCCTCATATGCCTGAACTCTCCACACTCATAACAACTCCTTGGAACTGGAGACTAGGACTGAAATGAACCCCTGGCACCAGAATGGCCACTAGGAGAACCATGCATAGAAGAACCCTAAACTGATGGTGCTCGATCTGCACTCTGGGCTAGAAGGGCACCGAATGAAGAATGGCCTGACTGAAAACCGCGGGGACCATGCCCCGAAGATGCACCACTATAGGCTGGGCGGCTTGACCGAGGAGGTGTGAATAAACAGCCTCTACCATGCTAAAACTGCCCCCTGGAAGGAGCACCACAAGAACCACCCGATCCACGAGGCCTATTGGCCTCCATCTCTACCCGCTTCTGGCGGTGAACCGACTCAATATCTCGAGCAATATCAATAACCTGCTCGAATGTAGCATCTGATACTCTCTCCAGGGTCATGAAAAGGCGGAGCTGATAAGTAAGGCCATCTACAAACCTCCGAATCCTCTCCCTGTCTGTAGGGACCAACTCTGTAGCATGATGAGCCAACTCCAAAAACCGCATCTCATACTGTGTCGCTAATAGCTCCCCCTGATGCAGCTGCTCAAAATGCCTGCGTTACTCCTCCCTGTGAGACTGGTGTACGTACTTCTCCAAAAAGATAGTGGAGAACTGCTACCAGGTGAGGGGTACTGAACCAACAGGCCTACGCGTCTCAAAAGACTCCCACCAAATGAAAGGAGCATGAGAAAACTGAAAACTAGCAAATGAGACCCCACTGGTCTCCAAAATCCCTGCAGTACGTAGCATCCTCTGACACTTATCCAGAAAACCCTAGGCATCCTCGCCCTCAGCACCACTGAATGTCGGAGGTTGTAGTCTACTAAACCTCTCCAGCCTACGCTGCTCATTATCTGGCATAGCTGGGACCACGAAGTCATGAACTGGAGCAACCGGCTGGGCTGGAACCGGCCCCAGTGTCTAATGGCCCTGAGTACCCTGCTTAGGTATCCGGCCAACTAGAGTCTGACTGCCTCCCTCTGCCTGAGAAGTAGCGACAACTGCCTGAGCAAGGGTGGTACACATAGTCAAGATCTGAGCCAGGGTCTCCTGAAGACCCGGAAACAATAGGCACTACCAGTGCCTGAGCCTGTCCCGCTGGAGCATCTGCGGCAGGAACCTGATCCTGAGTAGTAGGGGGATCAACTGATATTGCCCTGGCTGCTGCACGGGCTGGCCCCTACCTCTACCACGGCCTCGACCCCTCGCTGGTGTAGGTGGTTTTGATTGCCCTAATTGGTGGAACGAGTCCTCACCATCTGTAAGAGAATGAAACAACAGAAGTTTATATTTCAAGAATCAATAAAATGGCACGAGAGAATTCAAGAAAAATGAGATTGTTCCTAAGGGTTCTGCAGCCTCTCGACTGCGCTCACTGGGGGTGTATAGACTCCTGGAGGGGCTCGTTCAACCCAAGCGCTATATCTGCTGCAGCGTGCAGCCCGATCCAATATGTATGTTGCTGCGACATGCAGCCCGATCCATATATAACATATATTATTGCGGTGTGTATCCCGATCCATATATATAATCTATATTGATGCGGCGTGCAGCCCGACCCACATATAATATATAACATATATATTGTTGCGGCGTGCAACCCATCCCATAACTATCCTCACATACTCGGTGCTCGGCCTAACACATATATACTGTTGCGGCGTGTAGCCCGATCCATATCTATCCTTACATACTCGGCTCTCGTCCTGACTAAGTCACCCTCACAAGCCACTTTGGCAGTTTATCTCGACTTACGGGACTCAGCCCAAAATACTTTTCAGAGTTTTCAAAGCAGTGTGATAACAGTGAAAAAAAACAAGTAGGAAACAAGACTGAGTTCACAATTGTTCTAATAGGATAGTGGTAGGGTAGTGTAAAAGTACCCCCCTGAGGGTCTAAACAGGTCGGCACAAGACCCCAAACATGGCTCACAGCCCATAAACAAGTATAAATTTCTGAAAGAAAGGATGTCGTAAGGTTTCAAATCGAATACACAGCTAAATAGTCACTACAGGATGGACCAAGTCACAATCCCAGTCGGTGCACGCCCCCACGCTCATCACCTAGCATGTGCGTCACTTCAGTTATCAACACAATATCAAATAACGGGATGTCATACCCTCGGGTTTAGAGTTACAATCGTTACTTACCTCGAAACAGCCCAAAAGCTACTCTGTGATGCGCTTGCCCCTCGAATTGGCTCCCAAATGCTCCGAATCTAACCAAAATCAGATTAACATCATCAATATACGCTAACGGAACAAAACCCAATCGAAAGATATAAATTTTTAACATAATTCTCGAAATTCGGCCAAATCCGAGCCCCGGGCCCAATCTCGGAATTCAATAATTTACATCACTAGAATCCTCATCCTCCCACAATTCTATACATACCAAAAACTCCACAATCGGACCATAATTTCCCACTCAAATCACCAAAAGAATTTTCACAACTTTTTCCACTTTAATTCTTCAAATTACAAGCCTAATCCGTTACAAAATAACGTAGAAACGAGTTTTGTAACCCGGGAACTTACCTCCACTGAAGACCTCCAAATTCCCCCTTCAATTTGCTCTCAAACAAGCTCAACCCGCATGCAACAATGGAAGAAACAACAAAATATTCGCGGAGGCAGTTTTTATATTGTTCTGCGCAGTTTCCGCACCTGCGGACAATTCCTCGCACCTGCGGACCCCGCACCTGCGGTCCCAGGTGCGCACCTGCGAAATCCCACTAACAATCCAATTCTCTCACCTGCGATCCCTTTTTCGCACATGTGGCTTCGCAGGTGCGGCCCATGCTCCGCACATGCAGATTCCTCCTGCCTAGCCTCTTTTCGCACCTGCGGTTCCCTTACCGCAGGTGCGGCCACACCAGTAGATTCACACCAGCAGCTATTTGCTGAAAATTTCCTAAGTCCAAAACCCTGCTAACCATCCGAAATCAATCTTGAGCCCTTCGAGGCCTCAACCAAACATACCAACACACCCCATAGCATAATTCAAACTTAGTCGAGCCTTCGAAATACCAAAAACAACACAAAACACCAAAATTACATCAAATTCAAACCTATGAACTTTAAAACTTCTAAATTTCTCCAATGATGCCGAAACCAACCAAAACACATCTGATTGACCTAAAAATTTGCACGCATACCCAAAATGACATTACGAACCTGGTCCAACTGTCTATTCTGACCCCTATAGCCTATTTTTCACTGCCGACTGGAAATCGCCAAAAACTAACCTTCGCCAATTCAAGCCTAATTCTACACCGGACATCACAACTTCATTCCGAACACACTCCTAAGTCTCAAATCACCTAACGAAGCTATCCGAGCCATAAAATCCACATTCCGAGGTTGTTTGCCAATAAGTCAACTCCTAGTTTGACATTTCAACTATTAAGCTATTTTAAGAGGCTAAGTGCCTCAAATCACACCACGATCACTCCGAACCCAAACCAACCGACCCAACACAATATAAACAGGTTAAGTAACATATGATTAAGAATAAATGGGGGAAACGGGGAAAATCTCACGAAACGACCGGCCGGGTCGTTACATCGAAAAAGCATATTTAGCCTTTCGAGCCTACCATTGCATAAATATTATCACTAGTTTACCCCATTTGATTCTTTAACCTTTTCTTTATCTACCTCATTACAAACACTTACCCTTTTGTGAAATAATTCCCATTTTTGAACTCGTCTGTCCTTAAATGTTAAGAATGAGACTAAAAGCCTAAGTTGGGGATGTTGGTGTAATTTGAAATTGGTAAGGGGGTTGTACATTGTGTGTAGAAACACATACCTTAAAGTTGTTTATATGAGATACTCAAGCTCCAAAGGAACATATTTTTATATATATATTCTTGAGAAAATTAGAGAGGTACTTTAAGGTGGTTCTGTGTTGGAAATTAGATATCAATAAGGGTTATGTGGTTTAAAAAGAAGAAAAGTGCAAAAAGAAAGACAAATGTGAGTAGTGTTCAAGGAGGGTGTAGTCACTTGTATCCCAAATGCTTATCCTACGTTTTACTAAACCTACATTTCAAGCTTAAAAGGTCCTTATGGTATCTCCAATCGAATGTTCTTGAATAGCGGCGAATTAAAATAAGGGCAAGATTATGGCATGATAGTTTGTAACACTTGAAATTCTTTGTTGAGATTGAGGTTTTTGTGCATTTGTACCTTGTTATGTTAGTGTAAATATGGTTATTTAGGGATGTTTTTTCTTGTGAGGGCACATGGATTATGATGGATTGGTGTCAATAATATATTCCGAATTGAGTAAATTCAGCATATGCAGTAGACTAGTGCTTTTGAGTCACTTCTTGAGGCTTGGTTGGTGTCACTTGATTATTTTGAAACTACATTGCATTCTTGAGATTGTCTTAAATGAGGGAAATGTTTGGCTAAAATTCACATGCTTGAGCCTAATTATTACTACCAACCAAAACCATAAGTGTTGTGCTTAATTGGAGAATGTGATTTGAAGATGATAGCGATGCTAATTGAGCTTTAAATGTCAGAGCCTCGTTGAGTATTTTGTTTTAATTTTCTTAAGGACAAGCAAAAGCTTTAAGTTTGGGGTGTTGATGAGTGGTGAGTTTACCATTTATTTTAGTCTTTTCTCTTTATTTTTTGTATCCTTTAATTATAAAATGAGGTGATTTATGGAGTGTATTGCTAGATTTTTAGTTACAATGAATCTTGAAGAGAGTTGAGATAAAATGGAATGGAATTGAGCAAAAATTGTTGAACAAGTGCAAAACTTCTCCTAGTGAACTCTCACCTATGTGAGAATTTTCGCTTCGGCGGACTTGCATCTGTGAGTAGAACACCGTAGTTGTGAAATGGCGAACATTCATTGGGGTCGCATCTGTGAGTGACCATCCGCATCTGCGATGGCGCATCTGCGGAGTATGTCTGCTCCTGCGTATGCGCTTCTGCGCTTTCTGGTCTGTATTTTTCACGACCCCAAATCTAAGCCAGTCGTGATGGCACCTATCGTGGAACTAGGCCAGCCAAAACTTCACTCAAATCGTAATAAGCTTCCATTTACATCATTACTAAATTATAACCCGTAAAGGTTTCTTTTAAACATTTTTAGAACAGTTAAAGTTATACCGAATATTAAATACAACCCTCGAGATCCTGGAGTCACTGGTCATGGGCATCTACATAAGATATACAACTAAAAATGAAAAGAATAAACTCGATAATAGTAAGCAAGAGAGAGTAGGACTACGGACGCATGCAGCTACCTCGCAAAATCTCTGAGAAGATCTCTGGAACAGATACACAGCTCACTATGCCCTAACACATGGATCTGCACACAAGGTGCAGGGAGTAATGTGAGTACGCCAACTCAGTAGTAATGAAAATAAATCAAGTCAGAGCAATAAGAAACACATAAATCAAATCATCATTTCACAATAAGCACAACCTTTCTTTCCAACAATATATACGTTAAATCATTATGCTTAAAAGCCGATTTCAGTAAAAATCATTTGGAAATATCTTGCCAATAGTTTCAACATAACGTTCAAGAAGTTTAGTGTAAAAATGATAAAAGTCATAAAAATCCCCTCGGACAAAACATATTTCATAAGTTTAGAGTGAAAGTGGTAAACTCATAAGTAGCCCCTCGGGCAAAAACATGTAAGAACCTGTCCCTCGGGCATGCCTCACAGTCACTCATAATCAGCCCCTCGGGCATACCTCAAAGTCACGCATGCCTCCCAATCACTCGTCACTAGGCACTCAACACTCGCACTCAGTAGGTACTTGCACTCGCTGGGGGTGTGTACAAACTCCGGAGGGGCTCCTTCAGCCCAAGCGCTAATATCAAGCCACCTCGTGTCTTATCAAATCCTCACAATTAGGCCCCCAGTCTCACTTAGTCAGAACCTCTCAAAAGCCCCTCGGGTGTATCAGTAAAACGGGGTACTATACCTAAAAGCATCATTTTATATCTCAAAACAATGTAAATAAGGTTGAGTTTCGAAATCAGTAAAACATAACATGACTAAGTGTAAATCATAAATCAACAGTGAGGAAATAGCAGTAAAAATCCCCCAAGGGGTCTAAACAAGTCGACATGAAGCCTCAAACATGGCTTATAACCCAAATGTAGAAATAGTTTTAGAAAACAATTTAACATATGATTTAGAGTAAAATACGCAACTCAATAGTTGCCGCGGAGAGGACCAATTCCAATCCAAAAATCAGTGCACGCCACATGCTCGTCATCCGAGATGTGCGCCATTCTAAAAACAGTGAGAAATACGTAGTCCGGGGTTTCATACCCTCAGGACAAGATTCATGGCCATTACTTACCTCCACCCGGGCCAAGTACTAATTCGCAATGCTCTTGCCCCTCAAATTGTCTCTCGATTGCTCCGAATCTAACCAAAACAGGATTAACATCATCAATATACGCTAAAGGAACAAAAGCCAATTGAAAACTTCAATTGAGACACGATTCTCGAAACTTGCCAAATCCGGCCCCCGGGAACACGTCTCGGAATCCGATAAAAATAACATCACAAGAATCCTTATCCTACCATGATTCTATACATACCAAGAACACAAAAATCGGACTACAATTGTCCACTCAAATCATCAAAAGAAATTTCCAATTCTCATGCACCTAATCTCCCCAATTTTGGGTCTAAATTCAACAAATTTCCGGTTTACTTACTTAGAAAATGACATAGAATCGAGTTATGAAGTCGAAAATCCTACCTCAAAGTGATTCCCTTAAATTTCCTCTTAAAACCCTCTCAAAGAGCTCCAAACCCGTTCAATAACTGAGGAAAAATGGAATCAATTCTGAAAGATGGCCTTTTAAAACATTCTGCCCAGCACTAATATTTCCTTCAGTGCGATCGCGTCTCCATCCATGCGATCGCGATGCACAGCCCAGACCACTCTACACGTTCGCATACCAACACACGCGTTCTCATAGCTCAAATATCCATCCCACACACGCACCTCAAAATACCCTATGTGATCGCTTAAAGGGCCACGCGATCACACTACTTCAGCTTCCCAACCTATGCGATTGCAAACCTTATTACGCGATCGCATAGAACAAACCTTCCTGCCTCAAACTTAACTCCACATGATCGCGGATGAGCTCATGCAATCACATCGAAGAAACCCCTGATGCTCAAACATTAGAAAAACAGCAGACTCCTTAAGACCAAAAATGCCCGTTTGAGCATCCGAAATACACCCGAGGCCCTCGGGACCTCAACCAATCCTACCAACACACCCCATAACATTATTAAAACTTATTCGAGCTTCGAAACATCAAAAACAACACAAAAACACAAAAATTACATCAAATTCAAGCCTATGAACCTTGAAATTTCTAAATTTCGCTAATGATGCTGAAACTAACCAAAACACATCCGATTGAACTAAAATTTTGCACACATATCCAAAATGACATTATGAACCTAATCCAACTTCTGGAATTCCATACTGACCCCGATAGCCTATTTTCCACTACCGACTGGAAATCGCCAAAAATTAACTTTCGTCAATTCAAGCCTAATTCTACATCGGACATCAAAACTTCATTCTGAACACACTCCTAAGTCCCAAATCACCTAACGAAGCTATTCGAACCATAAAATCTACATTCTGAGGTCGTTACCAATAAGTCAACTCACAATTGACTTTTTCAACTATTAAGCTAATTTAAGAGACAAAGTGCCTCAGTTCTCACCACGACCACTCCGAACCCGAACCAACCGACTCAACAAACCATAAATGAAGTTGAACCACATATAATGAAGCATAAACGGGGGAAATGTGGCTAAACTCTCAGAACAACCAGCAGGGTCGTTATAGTATCAGCGGAGAAAGAAATTCACATAGTTTTCGCTTCTACGATTGATAGTTCACTTCTGCGGAGTCGTGCATGTGATGATTTATTTTGCAGGTACGGCCAACGGGATCCAGCTCTGGAAAGGCTTGGAATTTTACATTTTCTTTATCCCAAATCCTTTAATATATGACCTAGCTTATTGGAAACACAACTTTGGCTTAATTTCCAGTCTCTTGACTAGAGAAGACAAGTTTGGAAGCTAGGGTTCTAACACACACACTTGGGTCTTGAAGATTTCAAGATTTTGGTTGAGAATTTCTTACCCATTTATGTTCATTTATTCATTTCCTTACTTTGTATTGTATATCTAAGTGTGCAGTAGTTTTTCCAACACTTAAATCTTGTTTATGGGAATATTCATATTTAAAGTGGGGATTAAATATCTTGTTGTGCTTATGTATTGAACGATTTTTGTTTATTATAAAGTGGGTTATTATTTCTTTAATTATTCTTGTTCTTTTATGTTTCAAAAGGACTAGCTAACCCTAGGACTCGCCCATTTACTTCGAATTAATTTTGGGATATATAATTTGGGGTTGGGAAAGATTAATTAACAAGAACTTGAGGCTTTAACCCTCACTTTATAGATTCTACCTAGGGATAGGATTGAACTACTTGTAGCCATAACTAGGTGTGCTTAATCTCTTATTTGTTTTAGAGATAATTCAATTAGGAAGTCTTGTTAGTTTTTTCAAGAAGCTAATATAGAAATATTACCCGAGGCTAATTAACATAAACTCGCTCATATTTGTAAAATCGTGAAATACATTGGATCGTTACTTAAGTGCAATTCCTCGTGTATCCATGCTTGCAGCCATTGATCATTTTATTTTCTTTCTAGGATAGTTTACATTTTCGCATTTAGACATAAATATTCTCAAAACTATTCTAAGTGTGTGGCTTATCATAATAAGTGATAATTCTCTTACATGCCTAATCGCCTACATAATGTTCTCTGTGGGATTCGATCCCAACTCATAGTTGGGTAAATTATATTGCATGCGACCATGTCCATTTACTTTTTAGTAGTGCATTTGGACATCATCACCTCCCTAGGCTCAAACCAACCAACGAGAGAACGACATCGCCTCCCATATAAGGCCGTATATGGAGCTATCTATATGCTCAAGTTATAGTTGTTATTGTAGGTGAACTCTACTAGCGGTAGAAATTGATCCTACTGACCCCCAAAATCAATGGAATATACTCGTAACATATCCTCCATGAACTGAATAGTGCGCTCGGATTGCCCGTCCGTCTTGGGGTGAAATGTCGTATTCAGCTTGGCATGTGTGCGCAACTCATGTTTCATGGCTCTTCAAAAATGCAATGTGAACTGCGTGCCCTGATTCCGGATAATGCAGATCGACAGACACCATGAATTCAGACAATCTCATGAAGATAAATATGAGCTAGCTACTCTGAAGAATATGTAGTCATAATTGGAATGAAGTGTGTGGACTTTTTCAGTCTGTACACAATGACCCACACGACGTCAAATATCCTCAATGTCTGTGGTAGCCCGATGACAAAATCCATAGTGATACTGTTACACCCCATGTTTTCATACGTGAGAGTACGTCGTAAGTCAATTGATGTAAGCTCATAAATGAGATCTTCTTTGAAAGTACATAAATCAAGTTAATCATGTTATCTTTTAGATTACAAATCTTTGAGATCATGGATAAAAAGTACTAAGAGGTTTGAAAGTCTTAGAAGCTAAACAAATTGAAGAAAAAAAGTTCCGTCGAATGTTGACAAGTTGAGAATGTTATAACATGTACTTTTGGGGTGATACTATGGTTATTACCATGATAAGGAGTTTATGTTATGAGTTATTTTAGTCGTATGATAGTCGTGTATTACATTTTTAAGTCAAGCGAGTTGTGAAACAAACGTTGGCAAAGGTCATGACAAGTTACATTCATAATGTGTTGAATATTAGGTCAAATATAGCAGATCTTTTCTCCTAATATACTTGGAATTACAGGATGATACAC
This sequence comes from Nicotiana knightiana, assembly GCA_005239525.1. Lineage (NCBI taxonomy): Eukaryota > Viridiplantae > Streptophyta > Magnoliopsida > Solanales > Solanaceae > Nicotiana > Nicotiana knightiana. Next base: position 44,821 of record ML420548.1, on the reverse strand, counting down.
ATATAAAATTTATGATCTACAATATGCATTAAACCGTTTATCGATATGATATCAAAATAGAGAGATATTTGCAGTTTTCCGAGACTGCGCAGGCTGCATAGGTGACAAGTAGGTGTGTCATCAAAGCATTTTGAGCAATACATTTTGTGTGTTATATGAGGTCTTTTGGGGACATATTATATACCAAATTGAAGGTCTTGTAATATAGTTTCCAATGCTCTTAACTATTTTTTCATACGACATCCGGATAAAAGGACATAAGCATCGTAAGAAGGGCCAATGTTAGGGTGCCAGGCTAACACCTCTTTGTCTTTTTAAAAATTGATATATATAGGTCTTAGGTCATATTTATATTCATTTTTCCATATAAAAAGACCGTAGAACACCCATAAACATATCCCTAATATATCTTCTAAGGTTTCAAAGAAGATTAACATTCCGGGTACGAAATCCATAAGCGATAACATTAGAATGATGCCTACGACGTAAGTATCGCTATACGCTTCCCTTTTTCTTTGTAGTTTGAGTTTTGTAAGGTAATGCATATTTAATAAAACGTCTTCTTTCTGTATTTAAGATTTTAAATATCAAGGAAGGTTGATAAATTCATTTCCTAATAGTTAGAACTCACGGGATGGTGATCGGAAGTCGTGAGTTCAATTTATTTCACTTTTAGTGGACTATTTTATAGTCCACTCATGTTGGCCTATTGTGCAGATTATTTCTGAAGTTTGTAGGATAAAGGACATGGAGAAATTCCATATCTGGTAGGGTAGTCGGCTGGTCACTTGTCGTTGCAATTTCTGGCTAATAGATAACTTGTTGAATGTGTGTATTATGGTATATCTGGGGTTTTTGTTGTACTGAAGGTCCTGAATTGTAGTTGGGTTTTTTTTAAATTGCTGATTGTATTATCTCGCCTATAGTAGGCTTGAGGGAGCAATAAAATCAGGGGAAATGCTGCCCGTTTTTTTTTAGAATCGAGTTATCGTTTGAGATACGTGATATGCTAGCGCCATCAAAGTTGTACATGTATTTATTTGTTATAGGGTTGGCGCACTAGTTGTCATAAGCTTGTTGTTGAGTTGAAATTGATGACTTGAGGTATGTTAAGGATATCCCTTCTTTCCTTTTGGAATGATCCATATGATATAAATGAAATGAGCAAACGTGGAACTTTCACAAATGAATCTGTTCTTAGAAATACTAGGGGTGCCTATGTTCTTGATTCACCGTGTGTCCAATTATTACATCGTATGTTCATGGGTCTCAGAAAATATGTAAGTTGATAAAGTTTATTTCATGATATTAACCGAAGGCATGTTGATTCTATGACATCCCTAGAGATCTTATTGACTTACTTCTTATGCATTGCATTCACTTATACATGTACATTGACCCATGACCAGATGGTGTTATATAAGAATATATTATATGTATATAGGTTATGGGAAAAGGTTATGGCATTATATACGCACCACCACCTGATCAGCTGGTATACGTTGATGATTTCGCCCACAGAGGCCGAGATGATATGATAGGATGCCTCAGAAGTTTGATGATGTTATGTATGCATATACCTATGCATGATATGACATTTATACGTATATGCATGAAATCATAAATGTTTCATGATTCATAAGCTATTCAGACTTATAGGTTTAGTCCTTTACTCCACATTTCTTTCATGTCTATTATATATCGTTTTTCATACCTTACATACTTGGTACTTTATTTATACTAGCATCCCTCTTTCATGGGGACCTTTTGTTTCATGCGTGCATGTCCCGATAGATAGGTTGACAGTCCTCTTAATAGGCTATCAGCTCAGCGGAAGGTGTTGGTGAACTCCACTTGTTCCGGAGTTGCCTATTTGGTCAATATGATTTGGACATGTATTGATTTGTATGGTAGGGCCCTGTCCCGACCTTTATAATGTTTATGTACTCTTAGAATCTTGTAGACGTATGTCATGTATATGGATATTTGTAGGGCCTTGTCGGCCTATGCTTTGAGTATACAAATGATCATGTCGGTCTTATAAGCTCGTATGCCACATGGATAAGTTTCTATATCATGTTAGGTCATCCTATGTCTAGTATTCCCTTATGTTTTAATCTGGTAATCTCATGACGGGCCTTCTTGCCCATTTAACCATAATGGTATAATAAGAGAGATACGTTATGTTGGTACTAGGTTAGGTAAGGCACCACGTGCCCATCGCGGCCCTTCGGTTTGGGTCGTGACAAAAGTGATATCAGAGCAGTTCTATACTAGGGAGTCTACAAGCCATGTCTAGTAGAGTCTTGTTTATGGGTGTGTTGTGAACCACACTTGTAAGCAGGAGGATACATGGCCTTTAGGACTGTTACTCTTTCTTCTAACTCTAGATCGTGTGGTATAACTCAGTTGTAAGAATTCAAACTCCTAAATTCTATTTTATTCGTAATATAACGATACCTACATCTAGAAAGACAATTGGTAAGAGGTTGAATATGGTTGTGAAAGAGTTGAGTAAGAGGAACTCAATTTTGAATCATGCTTATGATTAGTAAATGTGAGGTCTTCAGCAGATCATGTGTCCACTAAGATGTGTAAGCTTCTTAATAAGGAACCCTAAGGCATGAATATCTATCCACCCATATGGTTTAAAGCAGCGAGAGAATCAAAAAGCAGATAGCAGTGGGTACTTATTCTTGATCATGACCTTGTTGATCTACCGATAGTCAATACATATTCTTAGTGATCCATATTTCACCTTACAAAGAGAACCGGTGCGCCCAAGGCGGATAAAACCCTTCTCTAGCAAATCCTTCAACTGCTCCTTTAGTTCCTTCAATTCTGTCGGTGTCATTCTGTAGGGTGGATGTCACGACCCCAAATCCTAAACCGGTCGTGATGGCGCCTATCGTGGAACTAGGCTAGCCGATAACCACATGTTCACAATTTCTTTCAAAATCCCAATCAAAATCCAAGCATTTCATAAATATACAGAGTTTATTAAATAAAGTAGGCCAATAAACAGTTCCACCAACCCCAAAACCCGGAACCAACAAGTCATGAGCATCTAGAAGAATAAGCCAAAATATATTATTATAATACAACACCTCCGAATGAAAGCTAGATACAACAAGAAGGGAAAACAGAGATGTTGCGGACACTGAACAGCTACCTCTATATCCCACGATCCGGCTCCGCGCGGAATAAATGGCTAATGTTCGGTATCTGCGCCTGAATCTGCACACAGGGGTGCAGGGAGTAATGTGAGTACGCCAACCCAGTAGTAATGAAATAAATCAGGTCTAAGCGGCAAGGAAACACATAAAATCAATGCCATCAAATCACAATATACACAGCCTTACTTTCCAATAGTGTAAACATAGATATACGAAATCATCATGCCTTAAAACAAACTTCAGAAAATTCCTTTGAAGAATGCATATTTTTAACAACTTCATACCGAAAGATTTAGTATGAAAATGAGATGAATCACATAGAGGCCCCTCGGGAAAAACATATTTCATAAGTTCAGAATGAAAGTAGTAAAATCATAAGTAGCCCCTCGGGCAAAACATGAATCATAATTAGCCCCTCGGCCATGCCTCACAGTCACTCAGCACCTCACAATCACTCAGCACCGCACAATCACTCATGCCTCCCAATCAATCATCACTCGGCACTCGGCACTCGGCCCTCGGTGCGCTGACTGGGGGTGTGTACAGACTCCGGAGGGGCTCCTTCAGCTCAAGCGTTAATACCACTCAGCAGAACCACTCAAAAGGCTCCTCGGGCGAATCAGTAAAATAGGGTACTCGACCTAAAACCTCATTTAAAATCTCAAAGTAGTGTAAATCGGGTTGAGTTACGAAAACAGTAAGCACAATATGGCTGAGTGAAATCATCAACAAATAGTGAGGAAAAATAACAGTAAAAAGCCCTCAAGGGGTCTAAACAGATCAGCACGAGGCCCCAAACACGGCTTATAGCCCAAATACTTCAACAATCTTTAGAACATAATTTAGCATAAGGTTTTGAGTAAAATATGCAACTCATTAGTTGCCACGGAGAGGACCTAGTCCAATACAAAAATCAGTACGCGCCACATACTCGGCATCCGATGTGTGCGCCATTCTAAAATCAGTGAGAAATATGTAGTCCGGGGTTCCATACCCTCAGGACAAGATTTATAACCATTACTTACCTCTACCGGGCCACAACACTAGTCCGCAATGCTCTTGCCCCTCAAATTGGCTCCCGATTGCTCTGAATCTAGCCAAAACCAGTTTAACATCATCAATATATATCAAAGGATCACAACCGAATCGAAAATTATCAAATTATATAAGAATCTCGAAATTCGGCCAAACCCAAACCCCAGGCCTACGTCTCGTAATTCGATAAATTTGCATCATTAGAATCCTCATCCTCCCACGATCTGTACATACCAAGAACACTAAAATCGAACCACAATTGCCCACTTAAATCCTCAATAGAAAAATCCAATTCCCATGCACCCTTCTTCCCCCAATTTTGGGTTTAATTCTAGCAATTTATGGTTTAATTACTTAGAAAACGACATATAAATGAGTTATGAAGTTCAAAACCTTACCTCCAAGTGATTCCCTTCAATTTCCTCTTCAAACCCTCTCAAAAGAGCTCCCAATTCGTTCAACAATGGAGAAAAGTGAGCTATTCTCGCACAAATGGCCTTTTAAAACATTCTGCCCAGCCATTAAATTTTCTTCACTGCGATCACAACCCTTGGCACACGATCGCAATGCACAGACCAGCCAACCAATGCGATCGCAGACCAATACATGCGATCGCATAGAACAATTCTTCACCCCACACACGCGCCTCAGAATACTCTACGCGATCGCATAGAACAAAATTCCTTCCCCACTCTTTTACTCTACACGATCGCAAACATCCTCCCGCGATCGCGTAGACGGAAACCAGAACCTCACACCAGCAAAATTCTGCCCAGTTTTCAAGCCAAGAGTTGGTTCGTTAACCACTTGTAACACACCCGAGGCCCTTGGGACCTCAACCAAACATACCAACATATCCCATAACATCATTCAAACTTAGTCGAGCCTTCGAAACACCAAAAACAATGCAACAACACCAAAATCACATCAAATTCAAGCCTATGAACTTTGGAACTTCCAAATTTTGCCAACTACACCGAAACCAACCAAAATACCTCTGATTGACCTGAAATCTTGCAGACATATCCAAAATGACATTACGAACCTGCTCCAACTTCCGGAATCCCATTCCGACCCCGATAGCCTATTTTCCATTGCCGACCATAAATCACCAAAAACTAACTTTCACCAATTCAAGCCTAATTCTACACCGGTCATCAAAACTTCATTCCGAACACACTCCTAAGTCCCAAATCACCTAACGAAGCTATCTAAGCCATAAAATCCACATTCCGAGGTTGTTCATCAATAAGTCAACTCTCAGTTGACTTTATCAACTATTAGGCTACTTTAAGAGACTCAATGCTCTAAATTCTCACCATAATCACTCCGGACCCAAACCAACTAACCCAACACAACAAAAACATGCTAGCAATATATAACAAATGCAGAAATAGGGGAAACGGGGTAAATCTCATGGAACGACCGGCCGGGTCGTTACAGTGGAATAGATACAGGCTACGTGCTGGCATCACATCGACCCCAAAATCAATTTCCCTATCTGATGGGATCCTAGGGAGCTCATCAGGAAGACCTCCAAAAATTCATTCACAACTGCAACGGAATCAGTATAGGTGCCCCAGTATTAGTGTTCGTCAATCGGACCAAATAGTAAATACACTCCTCATTGATCATCTTGACAACTTTAAGGTAAGAAATAAACCTACCCTTCGGCACGACATCTTCCCCTTCCACTCAATGATTGGGTCATTTTGGAATTCAAACCTAACGGTTCGGGTTCGTCAATCAAGCTTGGAAAACATGAATAAAGGCAGTCCATCCCTATTATCACATAAAATCAACCATCCCCAATTCAATGACATAGGCCATGGTGTCTGATAAGTAAAGATTTTGACCACTTAATAGCACTCTTTTACTTTCATTTTACCTCAAAAATTCTTAAAGGTATTTCCAAAAACTAATGAAATGTGCTTTCTTGCAGGAATATAGGGAAATGAGCCAAAGAGATGAAAATTAACTCAAGAAGGAGTAAAATTGAACAAGGACCAAAACAAAGCAAAAAAAGAGCAAAGTGCGGATTGTACAATACTAAGTGATGCGCAGACTGTAAAGAACCACAACCAAAATTCCTTCATGAAGTACGGACCACACAATTATTATGCGGCCGCAGAAGACAAGGTTCAGAGAGATGACATCTTGGGTCCCTGAAGAAGTGTGGACCGCACTATTAATGTGCGGCCGCGGACTCCAAAAGTGCGGTCCGCAGAAATCTCCCATGTCCAGCTCAAGTCCAAGAGTTCAACCGCACTCAGAATTGTGCGGTCCGCAAAATCTGAATAAATGCGGTCGCACCCCAGTATTGTGTGGCCGCAGATGTCCATCCTGTCAAGCCAGCTTCAAAGTACGGACCGCACACAGAATTATGCGACAGCATAATCTCCGCAAGGGTAATTTTGTCTGATAATTTTAGCTAGGTATAAATAGATCTTTTTGTCAATTTTAGGTTAAGTTTTGAAACACTTGAGAATAGATAGCCGTTTTTCCTTTACTGTTTTGGGTAACTTTGTAATAGTTTATCATTTTAACATTAGATTTGCTTCCCTTAATCATCTATTATGAGTTTAATCTTATTTTCTTCTTTAGTTTCTTCAATGTTATCCATGAGTAACTAAATTCTTAGCTAGGGTTGTGACCCAACCCTAGTGTGCTGCCTAATGGGTGTTTAATTTAGGGCTTGTTTGTGATCGGGTGTATGATATTTAGCCTAGTTATTGCTTGAATTTAGGAACTAATGGTTGAAAACATTGATTTGTGCCTAATTGACCTAGTCTCTACTTGCGAAAGAGAGACTAAGTCTAGGAAAACTTGGCTAACAAGAAACTGGGGTGAAATCAAGAAATTGATAGCCCCAATTAAAGGGTCGAATCTAGAGATAGTAAGACCCGACTTGAGCATCTATCACTAGTTTTGTGAATTACCCATTTGGCTTGAGAAAGCCGAATTGGGCAAAACCACTCAAACTACTGAGAGGGGTAGAGTGGGTAATTGCGTGTGATTTCTATATTATACCCCGATCAATCAAACTTACCCTAAAGCTTACAATACGTTAGGTAACCACCTAGGTGGAAGTCACGACCCTAGATCTTTTATAAACTTGAAAAACAACAACACCAAAAATATTGTTCCTTAGCTTTACAATTACGAACATTAGCATAAAAATTAGAAGTAGATCAAAACAACCGAATATGTGGAAGTGCATCTTGGGCACGTCATACATTTAGTCTAGGTATATACCTAATCCAATATAAGCTCTATGTGGTGTCGACTATGATTCACGTTGGGTAATTATAATTACATCTACTGCTTCACAATCCCAATTAGTGGTGTGAATTTGGGCGACACCAATTTTTAATGCCGTTGCCAGGGAGCTAAAAACGGATTTAGCTATAAATTTGGGTTTTTGTGTGACTTGTCTTCTTTACCTTCCGGGTTACTAACATTTTGTGAATTGATTATAGGTACAAAAATGGCTCTCAACAATGATACTCTCCAGAAATTTGCTTTTGGGGGAGGAAGTGGAAGATGACCAAGGTGATGAGGTTCCTCCTGAACCTCAAGCAAATAGGAGAGGTCGACCACCTCATGACAATATTCCCATCCCTCCCCCACCTCCACCAAGAGTGGCTCCATATCGGGTGTTGCCGAATGAAGTTTACACATGTGCCATAGTCTTCCCGCATTAGGACGGGCAACTTCCAAATAACCAATGTAATTCTTACATTTCTTGAGCGACGGGGATTCTTCACCAGGACTCCGAGTAAAAATGCATACAAGCACCTCAAAGGGTTTGTGGATACTTGTTGGGGGAGTAAACAAACCAATGTCTCCAAGACATTCTAAGGTTGAGGCTATTTCCCTTATCTCTACAGGGAAAGGCCTTGGATTTGTTAGAAAGATTTCCAAACCATTCATCCATACATGGGATGAGTTAGCGGAAAAATTCATTTGCAAGTTCTTTTTGCCCGAGCATATGGCTACTCTTCGGCATGAGATTCTAGCTTTCAAGTAAGAACCCAATGAGCCTTTGCATGAGATTTGGGAGAGGTACCATACCATGATTAAATAGTGCCCAATAATGATATGACTAAGGCCATAATTTAACAAACCTTCTACAGGGGGATCAACACTACAAATCAATGCGTGGTCAACCAACTTGCCGGTGGGAATTTCATGACAACGCCATATGCCGAAGCTTGTGAAATCTTGGATGAAATGGCGGATACTTCATCGGTATGGAAAAGTAGAGCCAATGTTCCTCAAGGTGATCTAAATATGATTCACCTACACAATGAATTTCATAATCATGGGCAAGTCATTGCCGAGTTGACGACCACAATGAATCAATTAGCCAAAGCTCAACTTCAACAAGTTAAAGGTCCTAAGCAAGTAAATGCAATGGAAGGTGTGAATATGATGGTGAACAAAAGAATACAAAAGGATCAACAAGTGCAAAACTATTTGGAACAATTTGTGCAAGATGATAATGGGTTTGACCAAGACGAATCATACAATGAGCAAGAGGAACAAGTGCAATATGTGAACAACTATTAAGGGAAAATAAACAATTCTCAAGGCCCGAATCAACAACAATGGCGTTCTCAAGGAAACCGAGGAAATTGGAACAATCAAAACCCCCAAGGCAATTGAAGTGGTGGTAACAACAATCAAGGTAATTGGAACAATAAGGATAATAAAGACAATTGGAATAATCAAGGAAACCAAGGCAATTGGGGTGGAAACAATCAAGGTTCGTGGGGAGGCAACAATCAAGGTTCGTAGGGAGGCAGCAACCAAGGGGGTTGGAATAATAACCAAGGGAATCGGGGGTCGGGATTTCAAAATCCCCCGATGTATCACCAACCAAGCAACCTGCCTCCTTGTCCGTCTCATGGTTCTAGCTCTTCTAATAATGAAATAGGACAGATTGAAAATATGTTCAAACAAATGATGGAGAAAAATGCCGACTCTGATGCTCAACTAGCCTCTCACAACACTTCAATCCGAAATTTGGAGGTTCAATTAGGGTAAATCTCGCAAGCTTTAACACTTTTTATAAGGGGGAATTACCTAGTGATACAGTGGTGAACCCAAAGGGTGGGAACAACACGGGACATGCCATGGCCATAATCACATGGAGTGGAAAAGGTGGGGAGGCAACAACCTCAAACCAAAGAAGAGTTGTGGATGAGGATGTAGTGATTCAAGAAGATGAAATTCCAAGAAATGTGGTTCAAGCTAATGAAGAGGTGAGAATTGACAACAACAACAACAACAACAACAAAAACAACAACAACGACGACGACCCAGTATAGTCCCACAAGTGGGGTCTGGGGAGGGTAGTGTGTACGCAGACCTTACCTCTGCCCCGATGGGATAGAGAGGCTGTTTCCGATAGCCCCCCCGATCAAGAAGACGAAAAGACAAAAGAGACAATATATCTGTACCATCATGAAAATAATAACAACAACACAAGAACCAGTGAATAGATGAAAGGCAGAAATAATGACCAGTAAATAAGGCTAGGCACTATGAAAACAGAAGAATAGTGTAAACACAGCACTGACCACTAGCAGCCTAAGACTAAATCATATCAGCCTAGCCTCACACTAGTGACTAAATATGCTCAACTACCTCTTAACCCACAACCTTAATGCTCGACCTCCACAGCTTCCTATCGAGTTCCATGTCCTCGGAGATCTGAAGTCTCGCCATATCCTTCCTGATCACTTCTCCCCAATACTTCGTAGACCGCTTCTACCTCTCATTGTACCCACCAATGTCAATCGATTGCACCTCCTTACTGGGGAATCCAATCTCCTCCTTTGAACGTGCCCGAACCACCTAAGTCTCACTTCCCGCATCTTGTCGTCAATAGGATCCACACCCACCTTCTCCCGAATATCTTTATTCCTAATATAATCCATCATAGTGTGCTCACATATCCACCTCAACATCCTCATTTCTGCTACTTTTATTTTTTGGGTATGTGAGTTCTTAACTGGTCAACACTTAGCCGCATACAACATGGCAAGCCTAACCACCGCTATATAAAACTTACCTTTGAGTAGCGGAGGCATTTTCTTATCACACAGGACTCCAGATGCTAACCTCCGTTTCATACACCCCACCCCACCCCTAATGTGAACACGTCTAGGGACCACGTGATTGACATACCGGAACCGGTAGTTCCAAAGGCCAAGGACTCCTCCTCCATACCCTCAAATGCTTGCCAAGCAAAATAGAGAGAACTAATTCAAGAAGCTTATTGACATCATGAAGAGCTTATCCATTAATGTACCATTGGTTGAGGCGTTGGAACAAATACCCAGCTATGCAAAGTTCATAAAGGATTTGGTGACAAAGGAAAGATCAATGAATTGTGAGGCTATCAAGATGACACGTCAAGTGAGTGTTATTATGCACTCAATGGCTCCGAAATTGGAAGATCCCGACGCTTTCACAATCCCTTGCACTATTGGGAGCGCTAACTTTGCCAAAGCTCTATGTGATTTAGGGGCGAGTATCAACTTGATTCCCCACTCAGTATTCAAAACTTTGGGAATTGGGCAACCAAGAATCACATCTATGAGGTCGCACATGGCGAACCGTACTATGAAGACAGCATTGTGTATTATTGATGATGTGTTGGTTTGTGTTGATGACTTCATCCTTCTGGCGGACTTTGTGATTCTTGATTGCGAAGTGGAATATGAGGTGCCTATTATCTTGGGTAGATATTTCCTTGCTACGGGGAAGGATCTTGTTGATGTGAAAGACGGTGAGCTCACCTTCCGGGTGGGCGATAAAAAGGTGGTTTTCCATGTGTGCAAATCTATGAGGCAACCGAATAGCAATGAAGTTTGTTTGTTTGTAGAATTAGTGACCGAAGTGATTGTTGATGATGCTAGTGTTGTGATGAATGTTGATGATACTTTGGAAGCCGTATTTCTTAATCATGATGATAATGAGAAGGAAGGTTATGTGGAATGTGTAAATGCATTGCAAGGAATGGGATCGTACACTTAGGAACCCCGAAAATTGTCCTTAGATCTTGTGAACCGGAAGACTCCTCCAACAAAGTCCTCAATCGAAGAGCCTCCCACTTTGGATTTGAAGCCATTGCGTCCACACTCAGGTATGAGTTTCTTGGCCTATGTTCTACTTTACCGGTTATTCTTTCCTCTTGCTTGACTAACATGTAGGTAGATTCTACTTTGGCGATGCTCCAAAAGAGGAAGAAAGCTATAGGATGGACATTAGCGGATATTCGGGGTATTAGCCCCACCTTTTTCATGCACAAGATTATTTTGGAAGAGGATGCCAAACCATCCGTTGAACATCAAAGAAGATTAAATGAAGCAATGCAAGAGGTGGTGAAGAAGCAGATCATAAAATGGTTGGATCTCGGGGTTGTTTACCCCATTTATGATAGCTCGTGGACCTCTCTGGTGCAATGTGTCCCAAAGAAAGTTGGCATGATTGTGGAAACAAATGACAAGAACGAGTTGATCCCCACAAGAAAGGTCACCAGGTTGTAAATACACTCCTCGTTGATCATCTTTGCAGCCTTAAGGTAAGAAATAAACCTACCCTTCGGCATGGCATTATCCCCTTCCACTCAATGATTGGCTCATTTGGGAACTCAAACCTAGTGGTTCGGGTTCGTCAATCAAGCTTGGAAAAACATGAATAAAGGCAGTCCATCCCCATTATCACATCAAAATCAACCATACCCAATTCAATGAGATCGCCCATGGTGTCTCATAAGTAGATATTTTGACCACTTAATAGCACTCTTTTACTTTCATTTTACCTCAAAAATGCTTAAAATTTATTCCCAAAAACTAATGAAATGTACTTTCTTGCAGGAATATAGGGAAATGAGTCAAAGAGATGAAACTCAACTCAAGAAGGAGTAAAATTGGACAAGGACCAAACAAAGCAAAAGAGAGCAAAGTGCATATCACATAATTTTGTGTGTGGCCGCAGACTATAAGGAACTACTATCAAAATTCCTTCATGAAGTGCGGACCGCACAATTATTATGCGGCCGCAGAAGACAAGGTTCAGAGAGATGACATCTTGGGTCCCTGAAGAAGTGCGTACCGCACTATTAATGTGCGGCCACGGACTCCAAAAATGTGGACGCACTCATAAATGTGCGTTCCGCAGAAATCTCCCATGTTCAGATCATGTCCAAGAGTGTGGCCGCACTCAGAATTGTGCGGTCCGCAAAATATGAAGAAGTGCAGTCGTACCCCAGTATTGTGTGGCCGCAGAAGTCCATCCTGTCAATCCAGCTTCAAAGTGTGGACCGCACACAGAATTGTGCGGCCGCACAACCTCTGCAGGGGCAATTTTGTCCGATAATTTTAGCTGGGGATAAATAGATCTTTTTGTCAATTTTAGGTTAAGTTTTGAAATACTTGAGAATAGATAGCCATATTTCCTTTACTATTTTGGTAACTTTGTCATAGTTTATCATTTGAACTATAGATTTTCTTCCCTTAATCATCTATTATGAGTTTAATCTTAGTTTCTTCTTTAGCTTCTACAATTTTATCCATGAGTAGCTAATTTCTGATCTAGGGTTGTGACCCAACCCTAGTGTGGTGCCTAATGGGTGTTTAATTTAGGGCTTGTTTGTGATTGGGTGTATGATATTTAGCCTAGTTCTTGCTTGAATTTAAGAATTAATGGCTGAAAACATTGGTTCGTGCCTAATTGACCTAGTCTCTACTTGAGAAAGAGAGACTAAGTCTAGGGAAACTTGGCTAACAAGAAATTGGGGTGAACTCAAGAAATTGATAGCCCCAATTAAAGGGTCGAATCTAGAGATAGTATGACCCGACTTGAGAATCTATCACTAGTTTTGTGAATTACCCATTTGGCTTAAGAAAGTCGAATTGGGCAAAACCACTCAAACTACTAAGAGGTATAGAGTGGGTAATTGCGTATGATTGCTATATTATACCCTGATCAATCAAACTTTCCTCGAAGCTCACAATCTGTTAGGTAACCACCTAGGTGGAAGTCACGATCCTAGATCTTTTATAAACTTGAAAAACAACAACACCAAAAACATTGTTCCTTAGCTTTACAATTATAAACATTAGCATAAAAATTAGAATTAGATCAAAACAATCGAATATGTGGAAGTGCATCTTGGGCACGTCATACACTTAGTCTAGGTATATACCTAATCCAATATAAGCTCTTTGTGGAATCAACCCCGACTCACGTTGGGTAATTATAATTGCATCAACCGCTTCACAATCCCAATTAGTGGTGTAAATTTGGGCGAAACCAGTGTCTCGACCACATACCGTGACAACAAAATCCCTATAAACCTGCGTGGCCACAATAGGCTCACCAACTGTAGTAGATACAAACAATGGCTCATGAAGTTGTTCTGGTTCTATCCCGAATTCCAGAGCAACATAAGGAGTGACATATGAAATAGTGTAACCGGGATTTATAAGAGCATAAACATCATGAGATAGGACAGTCAATATACATGTGACAACATCTTGATAAGCCGTTGAACTATTGCGACCCATCAAAGAATCGAATCATCTGTGTCCTCCCGAACTCTGTGCACCACCCCTAGCTACACCACGCCATGCGGGTACTGGAGTGCCTCGAGGTGGATGAGGTGTTGTAGATGTAGTATCTGCAGAACTCGTTGGTTGTGTCGTACCCCTGCCGACATTATGGCGCGACGAACGGCAATCCCTCTGAATGTGACCTCTAATATCACACCCATAGCATATGGGTTGTTCCATGTAGCAGGCCCCTAAATGCATCTTCCTACACCTAGGGCATGGGGGCCTCTACTGTTGCTGGAATCCTCCACCAGGCTGACCATGTTGGTAGGATCCCATGTTGCCCTAACTAGGCCTGAAACGGCTCCACTACTACTGACCGGACCTTGATGGCAGTTCATTGACTGAAGACTGAGCATAGGACTGTGATGGCCTGTATGACCCTCCCCTAAATACTGACCTTCCACCACTACCACCACTAGAAGAAGCACCAAAGTTGCCCGCGGACCGGGCCTTCTTGTTACCCTCTCGCTCCATTTTTGCCTTCAATTTTCGGGTCTCTGTGGCTTGAGAAAATGCCACCATCATCCGATAGTTCATATCAGAATTCACCGCAGCTGTAGCAGCCTCATTAATAACCAAAGGATTGAGTCCCTACACAAACCGGCGCACCCTAACCTCCGTAGTGGGAAACATGTAAATATCATACTTGGATAGGCGCGCGAACTTCATATGGTAATCCGACACACTCATGCTACCTTGTTTCAGACTCTCAAACTCGGGGCACGGGTTTCCCTATTCTCGCCATGCAAGAAATGATTAATGAAGGCACCTCATATATACATCACCCCCGCATATAGAAAATAATATCAATTAGTAGAGAAATTTCCCTCAATCAAAGCTAAGAAAGTAATTTAACTCAAACAAGACAAATCAATATTCTAAAAACGTCTACCCACGTGAGTCGACCTCCGAATGACTCCAATCTAGCCAAAATACAACTCAATAATATCAAACTGTCACGACCCCAAAACCTATACCGGTCGTGATGGCGCCTATCGTGGAACTACGCTAGCCAATAACCACATGTTCACAATTTCTTTCAAAATCTCAATCAAAATCCAAGCATTTCATAAATATATAGAGTTGCTAAAATTAAGTAGGCCAATAAACAGTGCAACCAACCCCGAAACCCGGAGCCAACAAGTCATGAGCATCTAGAAGAATAAGCCAAAATATACTATCATAATACAAAACCTCCGAATGAAAGCTAGATACATCAAGAAGGGAAAAACAGTGATGTTGCGGACGCTGAACAGCTACCTCTATATCATGCAAATCCGGCTCTGTGCGGAATAAATGGCTAATGCTCGATATCTGCTCCTGAATATGCACACAGAGGTGCAGGGAGTAATGTGAGTGCGCCAACTCAGTAGTAATGAAAATAAATCAAGTCTAAGCGGCAAGGAAACACATAAAATCAATGCCATCAAATCACAAGAGGCACAACCTTACTTTCCAATAGTATAACATAGATATATGAAATCGTCATGCCTTAAAACCAACTTCAGAAAAACCCTTTGAAAATGTATATTTTTCAACAACTTCAACCGAGAGGTTTAGTATAAAAATGAAATGAATCATATAGAGGCCCCTCGGTCAAAACATATTTCATAATCTCAGCGTGAAAGTAGTAAAATCGTAAGCAGCCCCTCGGGCAAAACATGTATCATAATCAGCCCCTCGGGCATGCCTCGCAGTCACTCAGAATCAGTCCCTCAGCACCTCATAGTCACTCATGCCTCCCAATCACTCGTCACTCGGCACTCGGCACTCTATGCGCTCACTGGGGGTGTGTACAGACTCCGGAGGGGCTCCTTCAGCCCAAGCGCTAATATCACTCAGCACCTCACCATCACTCTTGGCCCTCGGCCACACTCAGCAGAACCACTCAAAGGCCCCTTGGGCGAATCAGTAAAACAGGGTACTCAACCTGAATCATCAGTTTAAATCTCAAAGTGGTGTAAATCATGCTGAGTTTCGAAAACAGTATGCACAATGCAGCTGAGTGAAATCATCAATACATAATGAAGTACAACAACAGTAAAAATCCCCCAAGTGGTCTAAACAGATCGGCACGAGGCCCCAAACACGGCTTATAGCCCAAATATTCCATAAATCTTTAGAACATAATTTAACATAAGGTTTTGAGTAAATATGCAACTCATTAGTTGCCGCGGAGAGGACCTAGTTCAATCCAAAAATCAGTACGTGCCACATACTCGTCATCCGACATGTGCGCCTTTCAAAAATCAGTGAGAAATATGTAGTCCGGGGTTCCATACCCTCAGGACAAGATTTATAACCATTACTTACCTTTACCGGGCCGCAACACTAGTGCGCAATGCTCTTGCCCCTCAAATTGGCTCCCGATTGCTTCGAATCTAGCCAAAACCAGTTTAACATCATCAATATATATCAAAGGAACCCAACCCAATCGAAAACTATCAAATTATGGAAGAATCTCGAAATTCGGCCAAACCCGAGCCCCAAGCCCACGTCTCGGAACTCGAAATTTTTACATCACTAGAAACCTCGTCCTCCCACGATTCTACTCATACCAAAATCATCACAATCGGATCACAATTGCCTACCCAAAACCTCAAAAGAAATTCCAATTCTCCACCCCCTTCTTCCCAACCTTTTCCTACTCAAATCCTTAAATTTCCAAGCCTAATCCGAACAAAATAGCATAGGAATGATGTTAGTAACCAAAGAACTTACCTTTACTGAAGAATCTCGAGTTTCCTTCTCCAAATCTCCTTCAAAGGACTCCTCCCGCATGCAAAAATGGTGAAAATAAGAGAATTTTCGCGAAGGCCCTTTATATATTGTTTCTGTCAGTCATTTCCGCACCTGCGGACATTTAGTCGCACCTGCGATCCCAGGTGCGCACTTGCGGAATCTCACTTAACGGACCAATTCCGCACCCGCGGCCACTTCTCTGCACCTACGCCTTCGCAGGTGCGGAAAAAACTTCGCACTTGAGGAAAACTCCCCTGCCTATCCTTTTCGCACCTGCGCTCTGCCCATCGCACCTGCGGCTTCCCGACCACAGGTGCGGTCAACACCGGAACTTCACACCAGCAGCTATTGCTGCAATTTTCCAAGTCCAAAAACCCCGCCAACCATCTGAAATCAATCCCGAGCCCCTTAGGGCCCCAACCAAACATACCAACACACCCCATAGAATTATTCCAATTTAGTCGAGCCTTCAAAACACCAAAAACAACACGAAAATACCAAAATCGCATCAAATTCAAGCCTATGAACTTTGAAACTTCCAAATTTCGCCAACTACGCTGAAACCAACCAAAACACCTCCGATTGACCTGAAATTTTGCAGACATATCCAAAATGAAAATACGAACCTATTCTTACTTCCAGAATTCCATTCCGACCCTGATAGCTTATTTTCCACTGCCGACCGAAAATCGCCAAAAACTAACTTTCGCCAATTCAAGCCTAATTCTACATTGGACATCAAAACTTCATTCTGAACACACTCCTAAGTCCCAAATCACCTAACGAAGCTATTCGAGCCATAAAATCCGCATTCCGAGGTCGTTTACCAATAAGTCAACTCTCAGTTGACTTTCTCAACTATTAGGCTACTTTGAGGGACTAATTGCCTCAATTCTCACCATAACCACTCCGGACCCGAACCAACTGATCCAACATAAAAAAAATAGGATAGCAATACATAACAAATATAGAAATGGGGGAAATGGGGTAAATCTCACGGAACGACCGGCCAGGTCGTTACACAAACAAAGCCATGCAAAATAATCGCAAACAATAAAGCTTCAATCTTTATAGAAATACACAAAGTCAACAAAAAATATCAATCGGGGTCCGCACCCGAAAACCCACAAAACTCATAAATTTCGAACACTCATTCCAATATGAGTCCAAACATACAAGTTTCATCCAAAATGAACTCCAAATATGGGTTCAAATCTCCATTTTTACCTTTGAAAAAGTTTTGCCAAAATCCCCCAAAATACACTTTCTTATCTTTCAAGCCAAAACCCTCTCTTCTTCTTTAAGACTCCTTGATTTAAAGCCAAGATCACTGATAGATTCTTGTTATAATCATAAATTCGAGTTAGGTTTACTTACCCCAATGAAATAGATGAAAACTCACTTAACAATTGCCTCTTCCCGAGCTCCAAAATTTTGTGAGAAAATATAACTATATCTCAAAATTTGTATCTACATTATATTAAAAGCACGAAGGACCTTAGCGAAATATCGTTCGCCTATTTTACCCTTTAAAATAGAGTTCATATTGGAAAAATTAGTAATCTAATTATTTATTAATATTTACAAATTTAAAATTAACTAAATTCTGTGCATTAAATCTTTCCTTATTCGAGACCTGCAATGGGATTGCAAGTTGTCGAGGTTTCAATGACTGAATTTTGGAATTTGATTAGATTCTATCATTATCAGAATTAATTTACGGATGTAAGTTAAATTTCTTGCGGCCAAGCTTCTTTACATTTTTATAATAGTATAAACACATAATATATATATATATATATATATATATATATATATATATATATATATATATATATATATAAAGAGAGAGAGAGAGAGAGAGAGAGAGCACTTTCCAAAGAAAGAGCTTAGTAACCATATTAGCAGCGCTTTGGATGATTTTAGGTGCGGCTTATTCCCTTTGGCTATATAATCGTGTGATTTTTGAGAATTTAATGTCACGCCCCGAAATCCCACCATCGGGACGTGATGGCGTCTAACGTTGAACCCACTAGACAAGCCAACGTATATAGATAAACTAGCATATTAACACCAATTGATAGGATAAACTAAACGGTTTACAGTTTAACAACGGATATAAATATGGTCTCAAGCTAAATAAGGATGACATAATACAATAATGCGTAAATTTTTCCAAAACCTGGAGTCACAAACTCACGAACTGTCTACAAGAGTGATAAATATAAGTCTGAAAGGAAATACATTTCTGCCTCTGAAACTAGAGGAAAAATAANGCCAGCGGGTATACCTTGAAGCCTCTATGATAAGCTGGAAGACACTCCCACTAATGATGTCCTCCGGGTCCGGCTGCGTAATCTGCACAACATAAAGAAGTGCAGGTGTAGCATCAGTACAACCGACCCCATGTACAGAAAGTGTCGAGCCTAACCTCGGCGAAGTAGTGACGAGGCTAAGACACGACCACAAAATGTACCTGTGCAGTTCAATAATATAGCATAAACTAAACAAGAGTACAATTACGGGGAGAACATGTTGGGGGTAAGAGATAGCAAATACTGAAATGACAGGAACGAAAACAACAGTCTGAAATATCTGAAAATAAAACGGGAAATGACAACACAGATTAAGCAGTGAAAGATGCGGCACGATATGTCCCCTCGTGCATAATAATAATATAAAATATGGCACGGAATGTCCCCTCGTGCATAATCAATATAACATGGCACGGAATGTTCCCTCGTGCATAATCAATATAAACATGGCACGGAATGTCCCCTCGTGCATAATAAATATAAACATGGCACGGAATGTCCCCTCGTGCATAATAAATATAAACATGGAGCGGAATGACCCCTCGTGCATAATAAATATAAACATGGCACGGAATGTCCCCTCGTGCATAATCAATATAAACATGTCACGGAATGTCCCCTCGTGCATAACAAATATAAACATGGCACGGAATGTCCCCTCGTACATAATAAATATAAACATGGCACGGAATGTCCCCTCGTGCATAATCAATATAAACATGGCACGGCATCTCCCTTCGTGCTTTAACACTCTTCCTTACCCAAACAGCAATCACAAACAAGGGCAAGGAAATAAATAGAGTAAAAACAGAAATCCCGGCAAGGGAACATCAATTAAACATTCAAATCCCGGCAAGGGAACATCAATTAAACATTCAAATCCCGGCAAGGGAACACCAATTAAACAATCAAATCCCGGCAAGGGAACTATACAATGATGACCCGGCAAGGTTGTATTTCAATAACTTTTTCTCTTTCTTTCACTATCAGTTCCATGATTTATTCTATTACTTAAGTCAATGCTCCAAAGGATGTAATTATCTCATATACCTTCATTATTCGTTTCACAAGTTGAGCCAATGCTCCAAAGATGTAATTATCTCATATATCTTCATTATTCGTTTCACAATTTGAGTCAATGCTCCAAAGATGTAATTATCTCATATATCTTCATTATTCGTTTCACAAGTTGAGCCAATGCTCCAAAGATGTAATTATTTCATATATTTTCATTATTCGTTTCACAATTTGAGACAATGCTCTAAAGATGTTCAAAGATTATAATTCCCTTCACATGCCCATTTACAACATATAGAAGTCATCAATGAAGCATAGAAATTACAACAAAACCGGAATATTCACAATACAAGGACTCACGGTCATGCTAGACACAATGTATGGATACTCGTCACCATGCCTATACATCGTATTTGACAATTAGCAAGTAGCAAGTTATACTCAACTCCTATTCCCTCAAGCTAAGGTTAGACAAGACACTTACCTCGGGTCCAAAGTATAGCAATCAACCCTCTAACACCGCCTTTCCTTTAGAATTCGACTCCGGAATGGTATTATCTAGACATAATCAACTCAAGTATATCAATAAGGATTCAATGATTCAATCACATGGGCTAATTATCCATTTCCTAGCATCCTTCCAAAATTATCAAAATTCGATCCCGGGCCCGCTCGCTCGGATTCTTGAAACTCTCGAAGGAAACACTCACCCAAAGCCTAAGGAACATAAATATACGATTTCTACTTGATTTCATGGACAATTCACAGAAAATTCTAAAGTGATCACAAATTCTAGGTTACTACCCAAATTTCTTGAATTTTTGCACTAGTTTATGTAGTTAGTTAAGCTAAGATGCATGCATGAAACTAATTTCCGGGTGGAATTTACTTATCTTACAGAACCTGGTCGAAAGCTCTTAAAAATGGTGGAAATCGCCTAAGGAAGAAGATGAAAAATGAGAGAAATGGGTTTAAAACCCGTATTTAAAACTCATTACCTGAACAGTGAACTCGCACCTGCGGCTCTGGGGACCGCACCTGCGAAGTTGGGCTGGGGGGGTCTGGGATCACACCTGCGAAGTGGAGACCGCACCTGCGAGAAATGCTCCGCACCTTCGATGGCTGGCCAGTCCACTGGTGATTGCACCTGCGATGCCTGGGACCGCACATGCGGTCTCGCACCTGCGACGCTGGGCAACCACACCTGCGGTCACACCAGAGCAGGTGCACCAGCAGCTGTGTTTGCTGGTTTTTAGCCCCGTTAGGTGGCCGGAAGGCACCTGGGCCCAGCCGAGCCCTAATCGAAATATACCAACGAGTCCCAAATCATAATACGGACTTGCTCGAGCCTTCGGAACACTCAAAACTACGCTAAAAATCGAGATCACACCCCCAAACCTCAAGAACCAAACTTAGGAATTTTAAGTTTTCTAACTTCGCTAACAACGTGCCGAACTGACCTATACAACTCGGAATGATACCAAATTTCACAGATTACTCACACAACATCTTACGAACTTGCCTGTGCGATCAAATCGCCAAAACAACATCATACACATCAAATTAAGCCTCAAAGTCCATGAATTTTATCAAACATCAAATCTTCCATTTTAAGTCCGAAACCCGTCAAACGAAATCCGATTTCAACCAAACTTTACAAAAAGTGCTTAAACCATATCCATGACCTGTACCGGACGCCGGAACCAAAATACGGGTCTGATACCATCACTTTCTAATCAGATTTCATTTTAAATTTCCTCAAATTTTTTAGAAAATAATTTTACTCAAAAATTCATTTCTCGGGCTTGGGAACTCGGAATTCGATTTCGGGCATACGCTCAAGTCCCATATTTTCCTACGGACCCTCCGGGATCGTCAAATCATGGGTGCGGGTCCGTTTACCCAAAATGTTGACCGAAGTCAAATTTATTAATTTTTAATATCAAATCTTAGCATTTTTCACAGAATCTCATATTTAAGCTGTCCAGCTACGTGCCTTGGACTGCGCACGCAAATCGAGATAATTACAAATGAGGTTTTCAAGGCCTCGAAAATACGGAATGAGTAATAACATAGGTGATGACCCTTTAGGTCGTCACATTTAAAACCTGATTTCTTTTTCGATGTTAAAAGGTATCGTCAGGACAACTCAATTTCTCCAATAAACTACTCGGGGCGCCCCATGATTTAGTAAAAGGGAGGGAATAATTTTACTTTATCGGGTGGTTCATTCATTATGAACTAAAAAGTGTTTGGCCAATCACTTTTTAGTTAATAATGAATGAATCCCTGACATTCAACCATTAGAACAAACAACTAAAAATATATTAAATAATATAAAAGAGAAAAAAGGAGAAAGAAAGCGATTAGTTTGTCTAATATTAGGATTTGAAGTTAACTAATATTAATAGAATTCTCTAAATACAAATCACACTCGGAACAATAATATTGTAGAACTGAATGAATTGGTATTAACTTTCAATTCTACTTCCAAGTTGTTGTCTTGAAATAAATAAAATGTTCCTTCAAAATCCTAATATTAAGTATTTTGTATAAAACATTTTTTTTATTTGTATTATGTAACATTATAATTTTGTAGATGACAAGTAATATTAAAAAAAGTCCACAGAGAATACCTAAGAATGCAACTATTACTTATTATAGGTTTTAATTTTTCTTTGTCATAAAATTGTAGTTTCTCTCTCTCTCTCTCTCTCTCTCTCTATATATATATATATATATATATATATATATAGTTATACTATTATAAAATGTAAAGAAGCTTGGCCGAAAAAAATTTAACTTACATCCGTAAATTAACTCTAATAATGATAGAATCTAATCAAATTCCAAAATTCAGTCATTGAAATCTCGTCAAACAACGACAAAAATATTAAATAATATAAAAGAGAAAGAAGGAGAAAGAAAGTGATTAGTTTGTCTAATATTAGGATTTGAAGTTAACTAATATTAATAGAATTCTCTAAATACAAATCACACTCGGAACAATAATATTGTAGAGCTGAATGAATTGGTATAAACTTTCAATTCTACTTCCAAGTCGTTGTCTTGAAATAGATAAAATGTTCCTTCAAAATCCTGTTATTAAGTATTTTATATAAAAAAATATTTATTTGTATTATGTAACATTATAATTTTGTGGATGACAAGTAATATTAAAAAAAATCCACAGAGAATACATAAGAATGCAACTATTACTTATTGTAGGTTTTAATTTTTCTTTGTCATAAAATTGTAGTTTTTACCTTTATATAATATAATTATCTTAGAAGAATAAAGAAAAAAATAGAGAAAGATTTTTCGTAAAAAATAATGTATGTTTTCTAGGTATACAATTGTATGTCCATTATCCTTTAATCAAAAACTTCTTCTATAAAATTTATGTAACAAACTACAACTACACATTTTAAAAATACTATAGTTAGATATTTATAAATTATCCCAATATTCACAATTATATACCCTTTAACTCAACCACAAATTTTAGAAATACTTTTGGAATAATACTTGACAATTGTACATTAGATATACATATTTTAATAATATTTATTTAATTTTTTAACGTTTTACATTTATTGATATAGAATACATGTGCAAAGCGCGTATCCTAAAACTAGTAAGTAAAAACGCAGTAGCTATCCCAGCCCAAATCAAAAATTAGTGTCTCGACCCAAAATCCCAACCAGTTGTGATGGCGCCTAACACACCTGCTACGTAAGACGGACATAATAATATTGAACCATAATAGCAGAAATAACATATTTAACATAAGTCTAAAATCTTAATATAGCATAGTAATGCCAACATGATAAATCCCTCACAACTGGTAAATACAGAGTCATGAGCTCTAAATCGAAAAATACAAGTCTAAAAACTAAATAACAATACTGTCTGAAATAAAAACAATAGTACAATATGGAAAGAGACCCCAAGACTGAGGTCAAGAATGCATCCCTACCTCGTCTCGCGGTGATCAACTCAGTTATACGCCTCAGCTACCGATGACTGGGTACGACACCTGGACCTGCACAATTAAGTGCATAGTGTAGCATGAGTACATTCGACCCCATGTACTCAACAAGTATCATAACTAACATCAGCATGGTAAAAGCAGCAAGAATTATATATGATACTCTCTATAACTTGTGCAGTTCAAAAATTCAACAAGTACCGAACAATAACATGATCAAGTCATAAAGCACATAAAAACAATCCCGGTGTACACATTTTATCAAGTACCCAGCTCAATTAGTAATCCAGCATATATAAAGATGATATGCAAATAAATCAAGTAAATAACCAAAGAAGTTGCAAGTAAAGACGAAATGCAATAACCAAACAACATTGGCTAGAATTTCTTAGATTTCCATAACCGTACCAAACCAATGATCACCTTTACTCAATACACATGTACACCATCAAGAGAGGGTGACTCTAGGGGGATGGATACATATCCACACGCTGCACGGACAACTCACGTGTTGCACGGATAACTCACGTGCTAATAATATCAACCTCACAGACAACTCACGTGCCAATAATATCAATATCTAGACCCGTACGGAAAACTCATGTACCAATAATCACAATTCACCCGGCGTGGTCACAAGCTACCAGTCCAGATCATATCACACAGAGAGAAAATATACAAGAATACATGTACATGATCAATGAATATCAAGTTTATACTCTTGGACTGGTATAAATAATATGATATGGTGTAGGCATGTGCAATGTTTGTCATCATAGCTAAATCGGACAATTTCATCAAGAAATAGAAGTTTATCAGGTTCAATAAGGAGAATAACCTCAACGTAACCTCAAATGTGGTACAGATAGCTCACAACAGGGGTACAAATAGGAGAAACATCACAGCATGAAGCTTAGCAATCAAATCAATGCATATCATTACCTAAGAACTATCCTGAGCATGAATAGTACCCTGGTGCACGCATATGGGCTCAACCCCACACATAAGTGCCACTAATAGCACATAGCTATCGCAAATAACTCAGGCAACTAGTGCCTCAACCAAGTTTAGGTAAGATACTAACCTCAAGCAAGCTAACTCACTCCTCTAACAAGCCTTTCCCGCGTGAATCAACCTCCAGACGGCTCAAATATAGCCAAAATAACTTAATATAATCAATAAAATCCTTAAGAACTAATTCCAATTGATAAAACTAAGATCTTTGACCAAAATCAAAAAGTCAATGAAAAAAGTCAACCATGTGCTCGCACCTCAGAACTTGACTAAACTCACAAATTCGGTACAACCATTCGATTACGAGTCCAACCCTTTCATCCAATTCCGACCTTCAAATCCTCAATTTACACTTTAGGAGAACTTTTTACTAAAATCCCCAATTTCTTCACTTAGATTCATCAATTAAATACGAAAAATAAAGATGGAATCATAAATAATGAATAAATTCGAGTCAAAAATACTTATCCCAATCCAAATCATGAAAATCCTCTCCATAGTTTCCCAAAACCGAGCTCTCTAACTCAAAATATAATAAAATAACCCGAACCTGTAAAGACCCGTAAAATTTCATGACTAAAAATAATGCCCAAATAGGTCTCCGTGTTGTTATAACTGTATAAATTCTTAAAACGGGTCCTTTTTGAGTAAAAAGTACCCTGGGACTTAAAAGATAAAATTTTCCAGAGTTGCGATGTTATGTGATGCATTATGCGATCGCATAACAGGTATGCGGACTGCATAGTGGTCGCATGCATGGACAGTCTATTTTCCAATTTGAGGACAGCTATGCGGCCCAAGATGCGATTGCATTTTGAGAATGCGGACCGCATAGCTGTCGCATTCTTGCACCTCCATTTTCGCGGAGGAGGTTATGTATGCGATCGCATAACAGATATGCGGATCGCATAGTGGTCTCATACCTGGGCAGTCCAGCTTCTTTTTGGCCCATTCGAGGGCCATTTATGCAACAGGAATGCGGACCGCATAGCAGGAATTGCATCGCATTTCTGCTTCGGGGCTTTTAAAATTCTAATTTTTATACCCGAACCCCAGTTCATTAAAACACTTACCCCCTTCCATTTTAACGATTTTCTAAACAAAATAGAGAGAGGGAAGAGAGATTTCTTGATAGAGAAGGTTCCATCTTCACCCAAAAATTGATTCTTCACTATCACTCGGGCCTGGAAGTTATTGAGTAATTATCATCTTTTTCACTCTAACAAGTGAGTCCCACCCCATTTCCTTTTAATTCTTCGGTTTTGGCTAAAAAGAGTAGAACACATAAATTGATTCTTGGAGATAAAAGTCGGTACCTTGCATGCATGTAATTTAAACTCCCTAATCTAGTAAAGGGAAACGAGTTTGGGTAATTATTCACAAAAAAGGGGTTAGCTAATCTAAAGGACCACATAGTATTTGATAAAATGCCCAAATGAGTTAAAGGTTCCTAACTCTAAGTTTGAATGTGTCACATTGTAAACTAGATTGAAGGCGTTAGAAGGTCCGGTTATTTGGGATAGAAATTAAAGGGTAAATTCCAACTCGAGTATGTATGGCTAACTTTAATATTCGTAGAGTCTCCTTGTTGGTGTCCGAGCATTCAGTATGAGTTTCTGGCATATGCATATGTGAATCAATTGTTCTAATGTGTTGAGGCGTAAGATTCTGTTCTCTGATTGTCCTAGTTGATTTTCATGCCACCATGCTATATGAGATCGTGAAAAGGGGATTCTTTGTGCTCATTCTATCATGTGCAAAGCTCGTTAAATGTTGAATACATCGGTATGAGAGGATGTGCTGCAAAACGAAAGAAATGATAACGAATCAAATTGTTGAATGTATCCAAGTGCTAAATGTTGTGTAGCAGGTAATGGAGGGGAAATGTGGATTTATCTAATTGAGATATATGTTGATGGTATGCCATATATGACTCACCGTTTGGTATAGATTACTACGGCCTTGATTTCACATGTTTATTTAGTTGTTACGAATGTATATTCTTGATGATGAAAATCCTTGTGATTGAATTGATTGGTTGATATTGCTATCAAACAGAATTGTAAGGTGGGATCGGGTTGCACGCCGCAACAGAAGTAATAAGGGTGTAATATGATTGTGAGATGGGATCGGGTTGCACGCCGCAACAAAAGAAATAAGGATGGAATATGATTGTAAGGTGGGATCGGGTTGCACGCCGCAACAAAAGAAATAAGGATGGAATATGATTGTAAGGTGGGATCGGGTTGCGCGCCGCAACAGGGGAACAATTAAAATAAGGAAATGTGAAAACCTCATTTGTGATTCTCTGTATCTATGTGCAATATTTTTTTGGGTTTTTTTAACTGCCTCTTATATGTGTATTGCTTGATTTTACATAGAGTAAAGTTTGTCTGTACATACTAGTACTATTCAATGGTACTAACGTCCCTTTTGCTGGGGGCATTACATCTTTTATATGGATGTAGGTGGTTCTATAGCATGTAGCTCGGTCCGCCGTTAGTGGTGCTTCCTCTTACTCTCTTCAGCAGATCGGGTGAGCCCCATTTCCTCTCGAGGCCGTGCGTGGACTATATCATTCTCTTTTTCTTATGTTGTAAAAGGTATAGTCGGGGCCTTGTTACTGGCAAGTCTATGTAAACTCCTAGTACTCTTAGAGGCTCCGTAGACACGAGGTGGGTTGTATATATGTATGTATATTTTGGGCGGCAGTCGTATTCACTCGTGATCGTGGATCGCATTGGAAATGTTGTATGTAACTTATATGTTTTGGGATTATCAACTGCTAAAATGTTAATGAAGAAATGAACTTAAGTTTTAAACCCATGCTCAATCTTTAATTTGCTACTTCCTACAGAATATTGTATCTAATGAACACGGGGTAATGTGTTGGGTAGGAAAGGCAATCCACGTCCGCTTGACCGGGCTCATTCGGTTAGGCATCGGTATCGTCCCTCGGTTTTGGGGCGTGACAGAACCCTCGAAATAGAGTATTTAAAACATTCTGCCCAGGCATACCCTTCGCGATCGTAGGACCAATTTCGCGATTGCGAAGCACAAAAAACACTGGTGCAGAAAATAGTCTACAGGAATGCGAGACATCGGTCGCGAATGCGATGCACACCCATCCTGACGCTACGCGAATGCGGGCGTCCTTCTGTGATCGTGAAGGCTTACAACCTGATGCCCCAGCTGAACTCCCCTTCTACGTGAATGCGACTATATCCTTGCAATTGCGATTACCTCTGCCTCTCAAAGCTTTGCAAATGCGAGCTCACTTCCCCAAACACGATGAACAATCAGCCCTGCTAACACAATACCTTCCATGATCGCGAAGAAGGAAACCGGAACCTCTGCATCAATAGTCCCAAACATGATGGAAATGGTCTGAGACACACCCGAGGTCACAGGGACCCCGTCCAACCACACTAACCAATCCCAAAATATAATGCGGACTTACTCGAGGCCTCAAATCTCACAAAACAACATCAAAACTACGAATCACACCCCAATTCAAGCCTAAGGAAACTAATAGACTTTTAAATTTCAAAACTTACGCCTAACATGCCTAAGCACCTCAAAATAACCAAAAATTTGCATGCAAGTCTCAAATGACACAACGGACCTATTTCAACGCCCGAAACCAAAATCTGAACCTGATATCAACAAAGTCAACTCTCTATCAAACCTGTCAACCTTCCAAACATTTAACTTTCCAGCTTTTTCCTAAAAGCAGCAAACCAACATGCGGACCTCCAAGTACAATACAGACATACACCTACGTCCAAAATCACCATACAAAGCTATTGGAACAATCAAAACTCTGGAGTTCTCTACATAAAAGTCAAACTCCAATCAACTCTTTCAACTTAAGCTTCCAACCTTGGGACTAAGTGTCCCAATTCACCCCGAAACTTCCTCGAAACCAAACCAACCACCCTAGAAAGTCAACAAACATAAGTAAAGCATCAAATATAGAAAACAGGGCTAAAGTACTCAAAATGACTGGTCAGGTTGTTACATTTAGATGATCCAAAATTCACATTTGATAAGCCCAAGATAATCCTTGTGATATTACACCCAAGATAGCCTGTTGAATCACACAATTTGGCCTTAAAATGAGGGAGTTATAATGATTTGAATTTTTAAAGGAAGTCTGAAAATTTCAGGGACATAACCGGTATTTTCGAAATTGTTGCACCAAAATATCAGCAATTGTAAAATCTTTGTTTTAGCACCCACAACTTATTCGAAACTTCCCGGACACAAACCATAAATGTTTGTAATTATAAAACACGCTAAGAACCTGCTCGCACACTCCAAACACCGAAAAAGGTCGTCTTGAGTCGATACTGATCGTGGTCAAATTCCAAATTCGTAACTTAATTAGTCTCTCAACCAATGATCCAAAACACACTTGAACCTCTCGGGTCCCTATCCAATCAAAACAACAAGTACAAATACATTATGCAAAATTATTCAAAGCCTCAAAACACTCATGGGAGCATTACAACAAAAAATTGAGGCTCAACCCAAATAAAATTTCTCTTAAGTTGTTAAATTTCTTTTCAAAAGAGTGTCTGAATGACACTTGAACACTTTGAATTACTTCCAAACTTTGAACACAAGTTCAATTAACTATATAGAATTATCCAAAGTCTTGGAACGCTAATTGGAGTGCAATAATATCAAAGTCAACTCTTGGTCAAACTTAAAAACTTTAAGTTCATCAAATTGCCAACTTTCGATAAATAGTTTCGAATTCATCTAGGAATATCCAAAATTAAATCCGAAAATATGTACAAGTACAAAATCATCATACAAAACCTACCGGAACCATTAAAACCCAATTCTATGTCATTTTACCAAAAAGTAAAACCATGGTCAACTCTTCCACCTTAAAGCTTCTAAATCGAGAGCATTCTTCCAAATCAATCCCAAACCACTCGAAAATCAAAATTGACCATACACACAAGTTATAATTCATCATATAAAGCTACTTAAAATCTCAAACCACCGGATGGAACGCTAAAGCTCAAAGTGACTGGTCGGATATTTACATTTTCCCCCACTTAATTATTTATTCGTCCTCGAACATGCTAAAAGTCATTCCAAAGTCATCAAATCACTTTATAAGCTCACCATACACATATCCATGAGTAATACCGCGCCAACACAATCCATATAAGTCCATTGGCACAAACCCGGCTGAAGATCCTTTCTTCAACCATAGCCTATAAACCTTAGGACCAAATCCCAACATCCGGAATTCCTTATAAGATCCAATTATCTCATATACACACTGAAAAAGCCCCAAAAAGCTTCATCAAGCCATAACTATATTTCCAGAATGTACCAATACGATGTACCACATAACTCATGTACTCATAGTAATAAGTTCTAATCATAATAGGTACACATTACTAAACACGGTACCAGAAATATACCTCATATCAAATAGAACTTCGTTCCAAATCTCCACAACATTGCAAATGATGAAATAAACATGTAGAAACGCCTAACAACCCACCAAATCAACAGGTCGTGGAGCTCACTCGTCCAACAAGGACTGTTGCCAAATTCTGAGCTGGCTAATGATTTTATTCTTCTGAACATACCTTATCCAAATCTGATTTCTCTAATTCCATGTCTAATAACCTTATCTCACCCAGTACAAGTTGTTCAACTGACATGCCATACACAATGCCACCTAGATCCATATACGATGCAATCCACACGCAATAAGCAACAACTCGAATATAACCAAGATGGAAGGAGAACTAAATTAGATAACTACCAACAATTCCAATAGGTACAACCCAACAACATCATGCTATGAACCCATCCTATAAGGGAGAAGCAAAATCCACAAAATAACCACAAAGAATTACATCCTAACATAATCATGTTGCGGCATGCAGCCCCATCCAAACATACTGAACCACATGGAATATCCATCGAGCCATAATGCTCATAGTCAACAATCACATGCAGATCAACAGCAAACACACGAAGTTTGATGACCATAACCATGGAGAAACAGATAGCACAATATACCACAGACAGTAAAACCATAACCAAGGCACAATAAATAATTCAACACCCCAGAGCCATTTCGCTGGAATCTTACCACAAGGCCTAAACAGATCCATATCATGCTTGTGAATAGTCAAGTAGTCTCTCAACTCATTGTAGCATAAGAGCAAATAGATGAACTGACCAGGGCATGAATAACATCCATTATGCATGATGATACACTCACAACAAATGTTGCGCTAGAGTAAGCAAGCCCGACTGGATATGGAATACAACCTATCAATGAGCCCCCAACACAATTATGATCATACCAAAATAGGAAATTAACCTTCCAAAATTCCACGGTGACCCAATCCATAATACATACAATCAACCATCTAACTCTTAACACACTTTTACAATATGCAACCAAGGAAGATTCTGTCTCTGAGAACATCCAGTCTCTAAACCTCAAAAATACAGGATGCTCCATATTTGATCTCCAACTCTCCTAGTCTCTAAACCTCAAAAATACAGGATGTTCCACACCACGTAGAAAAAACTAGAACATCTACAGCCAACAACTAGACAATTGTTGTAATACAAGTCAAGCATCCGCAAATCAATACACAATATGCCTTCCAAAACACCCACTCTTCTCAGGCGATACAAGATAGTCAAATATCTAAAATATTCCATGTTGTTTAGAACTTGTGACTTTTCTTCTAAAACTAAACTGCAACCTTGTTCATACAACCCCAATGCGTCGCGACTCACTGCATCTGCCATGCTACAGTACAAAAATACGAGAATCTCATCATCAACCCTAAATCACAAATGGGATAAACACTCCATCAATCAGAAACCTTCCACTTAACTCAATCTAGGAAAACATTGATAGACACAATAAATTGCA
This sequence comes from Nicotiana knightiana, assembly GCA_005239525.1. Classification (NCBI taxonomy): domain Eukaryota; kingdom Viridiplantae; phylum Streptophyta; class Magnoliopsida; order Solanales; family Solanaceae; genus Nicotiana; species Nicotiana knightiana. Next base: position 12,971 of record ML420548.1, on the reverse strand, counting down.
TATGCCTGTAGAAGACATCAACACCAGGTCGTGGTCAAAAGAATCATGAACTCTTCAAAATACATTAGCACACATCCAAGCCATTAGAATTGTATCTATCTAAATCCACCAAGTCACGCAGACTACCAAACTCAAAGTAACTCAAACCGAAATGCTCGCTCTGAAGAGACCTTATGTGAATCTAAAGTTGTTTATTTAATCTCTCTAATACTTCTATGTAGAGTCAATAATAACAGAGAATACTGCAAGTCTCACCACCATCCAATTTAGATCTCTAGTCTTAGTCATACACAAATCCAAAAATCCTTAAATACCACATATGAATCTTGAACTCATCAGAACTTTCTCTACTCTGCTTGTAGTGGGATTTGGATGAAACTAGTATGGTTGGACTCATATTCAAATGGGTTGTCAAAATTTGTAGGTTTTGTCGGGTGCCAAGGTGTGGGCTCTGGTCAACTTTTAGGTTGACTTTGAGTATTTGATTAAAGATTCGACCTTTCTCGTTTGGGTTTGATTCCTATGGTATTATTTGATATTTTTGAGTTGGTTTTGGTTAATTTCGAGCCGTTAGGAGGTTGATTCGTGCTGGATAGAGATTCTAGAATATTGATTTAGCTTTCTTGAGGTAAGCATCTTACCTAAATGATGCGAAGCTAGAATGCATAATTTAACATGTAATATACCTTACATTTGAGGTGCGTTAATGATAAAAATACACTTTTTATGTGCTTAATGGAGTTTATTTCATGTGTAGGTGAATTGGAGATGGAAACGGAGCTAAAGGGATGCAAATACGTCGAAAATAAGCTAAAGGAGACGCCCGGGCGTTTGCCCCCTAAAGCCTGGCACCCCCTGGCGTTAGGGGGGCGTTTGCCCCATAAAGCCTGGCCCCCCTGGCGTTAGGGGGGCGTTAGGGCCATAACGCCAGGCCCCCCCTGGCGTTAGGGGGGCGTTAGAGCCCAAACGCCAGGGGTCTCCAGTTTCGCCCAAGTCCGAGTTTGACGAGTTAAATGTTTCCCGGTTGAAATAGAAGTCTCCTACACGGTTAGGGTTCACCCTAAACCTATAAATAGACTCCTAAAACACAATTAAAGGAGGATTTTCGTGGATTAACAGTAGACAAGAAGAAAATTCCATTGAAGAGCAAGAACATCGATTTCTACAATTAGTAATTCTTATTTTATATTTCCATTATGCAATTTCTTGTAGTTTTGTTTAGTTTAAACATGAGTAGCTAAGTTTTAATCTAGGGTTTTGGTAGAACCCGTTGGGGATGAACTTCGTTTGATATTAATATATTTTGATTGATTATTCTCTATTTGTTCAACTACGTTCTTATTGTAGTTAATTGAATGGCCATCAATTAGCTGTGCCTATTTAGTATGTATCTACTTGAGAGAGAGTGCATATTTAGGTAATTGTTTGAACAACACCACTCCCAGAGTATAGACGAAAGTCATAACCGAGGGTTTAGAGGTTGGATTAGAGATAACGATACCTCGGGTGCAATCTAAAGTGAACTGTATTGCGATCTAGCTAGCGTAACTTGAGAGAGTGCGTCTAGTAAATTATCATAATTACTTGAGAGAGATTTATGGTAGATAGAGTGTTCATGATTGATAGAGACGATTAATCAAGCTATAAGAAGTATCCGAGAAAGAATTCACCAACGGGGGAAACCATAACCTTAGACCTTTATTATCATTGTTTACATTAAATTGTTAGTCAATTACTAGTTTATTATTTTGTTAGTAGAATTAGTTAAACAACACAAATTGATATTCAAAAGTCTTGAGAAAATTGATTAAACACTAGTTTAGTATTTTATAGACTCAATTGATACGTACAATTCTCTGTGGGATCGACTTTGGGTGTAATACCCCAGATTATATTTGCAGCGCCCGTTTAGTCTTTCTATAAGACATAGTTGAGCGTGATCAAATTTTGGCGCCGTTGCCGGGGAATTAACGGTATTATCAATTGAGTTGAAAGAAATACAAAATTCTGAAACATAGTCAATTTTCTTTAAAATTTTCGTTTTCACATTGAACGTTTAACGTTTGCTAAGTGTTGCAGGTGCATGCCTAGAAACTCATCGAGGACTGGTGAAGTAATTGAAGCCTTATCAGACCCTGAGAAAGTTTTCAGGACCATAAACCGGACCAACCGAAAAAGCAAACATCAACCACAAATTGAACAAATTGAAACCGACATGGAAGATGCACATAACCGGAACAATCATGGGGATGATATGGTAGACCCAATCGCTCAAATAGGGACAGAGGCTCCTTTATATGACTGGGCACAACCCACAACTGAGAATTTGGCCACAGCGATATTGGTTCCTCAAATACAGGCCGAGTCCTTTCAGATTACAAATAATATGCTGCACCTATTGCAGAACAAAGGGCTATTCTCAGGGTCGTACAGTGAAGACCCCCAGCAGCATCTAAAGAACTTCCTGTCAATTTGCAAAACTCAAAGGCAGCCAAACGTCACTCAGGAGGCAATAAAACTGTTGTTGTTTCCATTCTCAGTGACTGGCTGCCCAGGCTTGGCTTAACTCACTCCTTATCAATTTCATTACTACATGGGAGGAGTTAGTCAAACAGTTCGTGAACAAGTTTCATCCACCCAACAAAACTGCTCGACAAATTGATGAAATCTTGAGCTTCAGACAGAAACCAGTTGAAGCACTACAAGAGACATGGGAAAGATTTAAGAGTATGCTGGTTATCTATCCACATCATGGCATTCCAGAGAAAATGTTGGGGCAGCATTTTTACATGGGTTTGGCTGATACTGTGAAAGCAAATGTTGATGCTTCAGCTGGTGGAGCATTCCTGAGCAAATCGTGGA